>OX596382.1:203608815-203671884 GCA_951394425.1 Tipula unca | reverse complement strand
ATGCATTATTCACAAATATAAAATTTATATATTAGAAGTCGAACTCTAACACTTTTTATGAATCTGATTGTGATGAATTAAATCCAAACAAGACCGTACCAAGGAAAATCAAGAAATAGAACAAACAAAAATTGTATATTTTAAAAGTGAACACTTTTCATTTATTGTTATTTTTCATTATTATTGTTTATATTCCTTTCAAATATGTATAATATCGATAATTGTGATGTTATAACATCCAAACTGTGGTAGAACAGTGCTAGTGCTAGGTGTATTTGATGCAAATCTATAGAACTGCTGATGCAATGTTAAAGCTTCTATTTTACATTTTACGTGTGTACTTAGAACTTTTCATAATCATCAACATTTAATTATGTTGACATTGGAAGCAAATGTAAATCGTAGATTCGGAACCTATAGGAAAAATTAATAATGAATTCGTGTTTAAATTGATTGTATGCCTAAAATTAAAAGGCGTTGAATAAATAAAATCTACAGAGAGAGATAGAGTTACAAATCTATCAGGAGTATGCGAATAAGAGGATATTATCTACGTATGAAATTTTTCCACAACAAATATTTCCAATGAGCAATTCACCAAATAAATTCCTATTGGCACATTTGATAGTTTTCTTTACTAAAATTTACAAATTTACGATTTACCATAATGGACAAATTTCAAATCAGTCAGATTTTCTCAGTCAACAAATTCAAAATTATTTTTATGAAACCTGGGGCCCTACTATCACTTTCGACAACGATTTTCGACGACGGTCGTTTTCCTATAGTAGGCAAAAGAAGAAAAAGGTAAACAATAGTAAATTTATAATATTGTTTTCCTTTTTCTTCCTTTGCCTACTATAGGAAAACGACCGTCGTCGAAAATCGTTGTCGAAAGTGATAGTAGGGCCCCAGGTATGTATATGAAGAATATTTTAATTTTGTAATTAATCATAAAATTAAGCAAATTTAACTCTGCAGTCTGCAACTGCAACTGAATTAAATTAATAAATTTGAATCCTGATAGAAATATTTATTTATGTCATTTTCTAGATGGTCTGTCTCAACGTCAATAGAAACGGTACTACTAAATCAAAATGTTATTTTTCAACTGTCTCCAAACCAATTAAAACGTAATTTCTCATTCAAGCTACTAGCTTAAGGAACATAAAATAAAAACATAAATGATATACGAACATAATAATAATCATAAAATAAAAATTTCGATAAACATCCCAAAAGAGCAAAACGATAATGTATATATGTACATATACTCAAGCCCACTGCTAAAAATCTATAAAACAATATTCTTGTATTATTATTATTTTTTTTTTTGGTTTCTTATTTATTTTTATTTTTATTCGAACAATAAAAATAATAATAATTTTCTTCTTAACAATGAATAAATTTACTCTTCGTTGAATTGCTTTGAATTTATCATCTTTAAGAATTAATAAAGAGAAATAACGACCAAGAAGAAAAAGAAGCCAACAAGAATACTTTTTTTAAGCAAACAAATCTTAAAATTGAATACAATAAAATAAAATTGACCATCCGTTAGGGCTTACAAGATTTCATTTCTTAAATTTTTTATTTATTTATTTTTTTTGATATGGTATTTGGAAAAATGTATTAGAATTATCATTATTATTATTATTATATTTTACTTATAGATAGATTATGGTCATGTAATAAAATAAAAATGAAAATTTTAAGCAGATTTTATTTATATTTTACCGTAGCCAATTTAAAAACTATTCAATAGTTATTTAAGTTTCGGTTTAAGTTATTATTGGGTTTACGATCCGAATATGTAATACCAAAAATATGCACCAGTATGTACTTATATGTATATATATGTATATTCTATATATGTATATATACATATATATACATATATATATATATATATATATATATATATATATATATATATATATATATATATATATATATATATATATATATATATATATAAATATATATATATATATGTATATATATATATATATATATATATATATATATATATATATAAATATATATATGTATGTATATATATATATATATATATATATATATATATATATATATATATATATATATATGTATATATATATATATATATATATATATATATACATATTTATATATATATATATAATACATATATTCTGTGTGGAGGTAGTATTTTATGAAAGAATTCCCAATTATACCTAATTAAATTTATTCCACCTCGCCATATTTCAAAAAAACCCAATTATTTGAGCTTATATCGTTGCACATAACTACATAATATTAAATGTACCGAAAACAACTACACCTCGCGCATCTACATTGTAGAAATTGTAAAAGTTGTTAAAATGTATAAACATATGCCATTATAAAAAAAAACTAGAACGCAAGCACAACACACAATAATCAGATCTATAAAATAAAAATGAAAAAAATACGACAAAACCCTATTTTCTATTCAAAAAATTATGCACAAAAAATATTTGTTGAATAACAAAAGCCTAAAAACGAAAAAATTAAATGAGTTAAATTGGATAAATGTTCGACATGAAAATTTACACGAGAATTTATTGTAACAATTATAAAATATAATTTAATATATTTTCACTATTATTGTTATACGAATATTATTTTTTTTTAGTACATATTACTACTATATTTTTTAATAAGAAAATTTACATATTTTTCTTGCCGTTCGACAAAAGTCAACAAACATAATAATAGCTTAAGAAATAAGCTAAATTATATTTAATTTTATTTTTCATATGTTGTTTAAAAAATTTTCTTTTGGAGTGAATGTGAAAATATGAGAAGTATCTTGCAAGGATATGTTTAGTTTCGTTAAATGTGAAATACTACGTAGGTCAGATTATTCGAAAAGTTTATTGAAATTTATTTACATTTTCAGATAAATCAAGAATTAATTCTTATTCTTAACAAAGTATTCTTTAAATTAATCGGCAATAGAACTATATTTTAAAGATTTATTTTATCATAAATGAAAGACGATCGAAACTCGAATAGTTTAGGATTGGATATTATGTTGTATACTACATACAATTAACTTTAATTTTTAAAAAATAATTAAATTAAAGGAAAGGTACAAAATTTGCTATATAAAGTTCTATAGCCTGGATCATATTTATTTAAAAGGTAATCAACACTTTGTTTTCTCTTCAAACTTTATTTTATTTATAAGAAAAAAGTCCAAAAGACTAATCAAGTGATATAATCTTAACCGAACGACCAAACAATAAAATGGATGAATTTACTATATTGGATTCTGTGTATGAATGGGTTAGCAATCTTATTTTTTTATATGTGTGCTTGTACGAGTGAGTATGTATATTTTGTATAAGTGATTTTTGGTTGGTTGGTTTATAGTTGTTAATGAATTACAATAATTCACCGTTTCATTCTTTTTTATTCAAAATTATAAAAGTGAGTGTAGTTGTATTATTAATTTAAATAAAAAGTAATAGGCGTGTATTTCTTACAAATGGAGTCTTATTACTTCTTAAGAGTAAATTTTCGTTTTATACAGGTTAACATGTTCAAATGTGAGTAAACAAATGTAAAACTTAAATTTTATCTATTTTAATATTGTGTCATTTTTTGAAATATTATAATAGGCTGAGTGAGAGGGGTGGCTTTGTGTAATGTGTGTGTGTTTTGTGATGTTTTGCTATACGTTTACTATTACGTAAGATTATGGCTATTGAATTATTTAGGTGCGCATATTGTAAGTTTGGTACTGTTGTACATCTATCCACACCGTCTATAAAAATTTAAAATTAGGTCAGCCAAGCTAAAAATATTTTTTAAATAAACGAAACCGCTTTTACCATTATATGGCTTTTATTAAATTTAAGTTTATAAAATTTCAAAATTATTAAAAAAATTCTTACTTTCTAGAAAACATTCAAAAAATATTTCTAAACCAAAGAGTAAATGGTACATATGATACGATATGGAGCAAACGCACCATTTCAATTTGTATAAATTTATATCAATAAATTAAATCATTTTTTAAATAACAAAACATAATATATTTTAAGATAAAAGAAAGCCATATGTACATAATATGTATACCGTTAGAAATTTGAGGAGATTTATTCGAAATTCATAATGGACGTAAGGTTCAAAGGGGATTGATTAACTTGTATACACATACATAATTTATATTATATATATAAGTATATATTATTTATATGTTTTGTTATGTGTGGTGAAAGGCTGCAGGGTGATGTTAATATTTTATTATAATATTTTATGCTTTTTCATGTTTATATAAAATTTATTAATAATAATTGTGGTATAAACAAATTTTATTTTGTTATTAATGGTTAAACGGTGAATGTATCTTACGTACTTAGTAACACCTTATTATGTTAATCATATTTAAACTTCCTATTTATGTTTATAATGGCCTTATATTTTTGTTTCATATGCTAAATATTAAGTTTATTTATTTCGAGTTGAGACATTCCATTTATAAATAAACATTATGCATATATACATAAATATTATATAAATATATATATATATATATATATATATATATATATATATATATATATATATATATATATATATATATATATATATATATATATATATATATATATATATATATATATATATATATATATATATATATATATATATATATATATATATATATATATTGGTGATATATAAAAATTTCATGTATTTTCTTTTTTATTGGTTACTGCTTGACTAAAGAAAATTTTTAATGGCAAACGATTTTTTGTTGTTGCTGTTGTTGCGCAAGATACAGGGTGTCAAATATTTGAAAAATGCGCGGATATGGTAATATGGCTCGTTTTCTATAAGTAAAAGTGTGCCAATTAAGATAAAAATAGAAAAATCATTCCTCTTTTAAATTTTTCCATCTAAAAATTCCCGTGAACATTTTATTTTTAAATTTATATCAATGGATATTTTTTTTGTAGACCCCCTTATTTTTTGTTTTCTTGGAAAGTGAATTAGTGAAATTTTATTTAACATACGTGTAGTGTGAATTATACTAACACAAAAATGGTTCTGCAAAACTTTCAAATTCGTTACCGTGAAGCCGTTATAACGGATTAAATTGAAAATAGAGCATTATGTATGATGCCGTTTATAATTTAAAACATATTCTTCCTACAGTTCCTAAATTTTTGTTGTTATGTTCTGAAAACTTATATCTATCAATTACTAAAATAAAACTATCATGTCAACAACCTACTTTTTTAGACTATAGACCAATTTTTACCCATTTTATCAGACAAAAAGTAATGGAAACGTAACGGAAATAGCCCACAAAAAAATGTAAAAAAAAAATACACATTAATAGAAAATTGGAAAACAAAATGTTCACGGGAATTTTTAGAAAGACAATTTTAAAGATGATATGATTTTTATATTTTTTGCTTATTTGGCACACTTTTACCTAAAAAACGAGCCATCTATTATAACTATCCGATAATTACTTTTTATTTGACAGCTACAAATACATTACCATGATCGCGCATTTTACAAATATTTAATATTTGACACCCTGTATTGCTACGACAACAACAACAAAAATAGTCTTCCATAAAAATTTTCTTTGGTCAGGTACCAAACAATAAAAAACGAAAATACATAAAATTTTGATATGACTTTTACAAATGTGTGAGTTGACGTATTTATAATATATATATATATATATAATATATATATATATATATATATATATATATATATATATATATATATATATATATATATATATATATATATATATATATATATATTATATACATATATATATATATATATATATATATATATATATATATATATATATATATATATATATATATATATATATATATATAAATATATATATATATATATAATATATATACAGTGTTGCGCAAAACCTAAGCAACTTTTGCTCCATTATCATTTAAAAAACTTTATTTCTGTTTTACTGTTTTTTAAAAAACATTAGTTCATAGTTATTAATATGTACTCCGTTTAATACTCTTTGTTTATATATAATGCTCACAAATATAACCTAAAAAATAAGTAACAGTTAATTTTGATTAAAAAAAAAAAAATTTGAAATTATCATTATAATTGGCTGTGCAAAACCAAAGCAACTTCTTAATATTTAATGTAATAACCTTTATTTTGTATTACTTCCGCACACCTGCGGGACATTGATTCGTTTTAGGACGTGCCTCTTGGTAGGAACTGGTTTCTTGCAAGGATAAAAACTCTTCAAATTATTTTCTATAGTGATACTATAATTATTTTCAATGGTGTAAACGTGTTTTTCGGCTCAAGGTCTCGGCCCATTTTACAAGATAACTGAAAGATAACTGATAACAGATCGATTCATTTATAAAAATATTTTGGAAACACAGATGGTACCTTATGCGGAGTGAGAAATGCTCCTTAGATGGGTGTTTCAACACGATAACGACCCGAAACACACATCGAAGCTATTTAAAGAGTGAATTCCAGCTGATGGGATTCAAGTCCTGGATTGGCCGGCGCAACCACCAGACTTGAATCCCATTGAAAACCTCTTCGGAATTCTAAAACGAAGAATAGGTAGTTAATGCCATCGCAACAAGGCAGAGCTTATGATAGCTACAAGAGAAGCGTGGGAAAATATACCAATGATGACTATAGTTTCGAACCTCATTGAATCAATGACCCGCAGGTGTGCGGAAGTAATACGAAATAAAGGTTATTACACTAAATATTAAGAAGTTGCTTTGGTTTCGCACAGCCAATTATAATGATAATTTGAAATTTTTTTTTTTTTTAATTAAAATTAACTGTTACTTAGTTTTTTAGGTTATCTTTGTGAGCATTATATATAAAGGAATAAATAACTATGAACTAATATTTTATAAAAAAAAGTAAAACAGAAATAAAGTATTTTAAATGATAATGGAGCAAAAGTTGCTTAGGTTTTGCGCAACACTGTATATATATATATATATATATATATATATATATATATATATATATATATATATATATATATATATATATAAATATATATATATATATATATATATATATATATATATATATATATATATATATATATATATATATATATATATAATTACATATATATGTATATACATATATATATATATATATATATATATATGATATATATATATATATATATATATATATATATATATATATATATATGTATATATATATATATATATATCATAATATATAGAAGAATATTAATTCGCGCTTATAAAAGCATGAAATTATCATTAAATACATAATGTATATACAACAACATAAAAATAAACAAAACTCTAAACTCATCAATCGCTAACGTAAATTTATTGTCTTCTGTTCCATATGACTGGCCGCTAAATTATCTGCAAAATTTCACTCTATACACATTATTAAGATGAAATGGAGTGTCTCAGCAAAGAGTTAATTTTATTATTAAAACAAATTAAATAATTTAATTTTTATACATATTATAATTTTTTTTACGATTATTACTACTATCATTATGAGTTATAACTATCATTATCATCAATAAAAAAACTGGATAAAATTTAGTTTTACTATCAAGCAACGTAAAACAAAACTATCATTATCATGTTATCTGGTTTGTAAAACAAACGTAATAAAAATCATAAAAACAATTATTTAATTTGATTTAATTAATTTTTATATATAAACAAATAATTTTTTTTAAAATATTAATTAAGAAAATTTTCTTTTTCTTTTTTTTCTTTGTTTTCATTGTAATTGCAGAAATCAAGGCAAAGAAAAAGCATTCAGGTACGTCCATTCTTGTTATTATTTTGGTCTAGTTTATAGTTTTTATTACATGTTAAGTTATTAATTTTAATTAATTTAATAGAATACAAATAGTTTAGGTTGGTTCGTGATTTTGTGCTCTGTGTCGATATACATATTTCATAGTAAAATTCCCCCAAATTAATGTTAGTACAGTTTTGGGGACAAAATACAAATTGTTGATTCACTTTATAGGTTAGAATCAGTCGAATGGAACACCTGATTTTATTTGATTCATAAAAAAAGCAGCGATGGTTGAGTTACCTTAATCCAGTCCCAAAGAAGAATAGAAGATCAACATTCTATATGTTATTATACGTGAAATATCTGTATATTCTCATCTGTGACTATCTAGTAAATATATTTTTCAAGACGGTTGTGAAGTTTATCCTAAATTAATTAGAATTAAACCAACAAAAACAACGTAATATGTATATGTATTAGTGAGTATCGAACATAAATGACATTTAGGCGAACATTAAATTATTTGTATACAACTATTTATTGTATTTATTAAAGTATGTAAAAATTGGATATGCAAATAGTTGTAAATGCTGAACCATATATAAACCTAATGGTTTAAAACTATAAATCCAATCATTCCGAACTGTTTGAAAAGCTAATGGCTTTCACATGGTCAAATTGAGGTTTCAGTAAAATTACGTTTTCGGATTGACTTTCTTAAGAAATTGCGTATCTTAAGATTTTCAATATTTATCGCAAATCTCACTATGATTTTTCGATAGGCCTGAACTAATACTACAGTCATGCCGAACCGTTTGAAAAGTGTATGGCTTAATATATATATATATATATATATATATATATATATATATATATATATATATATATATATATATATATATATATATATATATATATATATATATATATATATATATATATATATATATATATATATATATATATATATATATATATATATATATATATATATATATATATATATATATATATATATATATATATATATATATATATATATATATATATATATATATATATATATAATGCGAACACTGAAATACACCAACAGAATTAGTCATTAATATGTAAATAATCATATTATTTGATGAATTTTAACAATTTCCTGTTTTGTTTTAGAAAAAGATTTGGGCTTCCTGCGGATTGGTTCGTTGAACGTCCGTGTCAAGAAAACAACGGAAGCATTCAGCAACTTTCTGGGAGTGGGGTCGAATCACAACAGCAGCAATCACTCGAACAATACGATGATAATGGCGGCAGCGAACAACCACCTGATGAACCGTGCTCCGGTGAATGTGAGAACGAGTGCACCGCCTAATTCAACGTATTTCGATAAAATACATAAAAATTGGGGTTCAGCCGATAATATACCACATGATGATGCGTCCAATAATGGTATGCCACCACCAAAATATGGCGTTAAAAAACATCGTACGAAACGGGGCGGCGGTGATTTCAATTTACCCATACCACCAAATCGTATGCAGAGCCATTCGACTCCGACTACGCCAAATCAGGCACGAGCACCAATCGGCATTGTAAAGGAACATCCACGCGGTGAAAAATCAGGTGATTCTGATTCAGATTCAGCATATGGATTTGATTCGAATTGGAATGGTGGCAAGCCAAAAGACATTCAACGGCCGACTTACATTTAATCTCAATCATAGTGTGCTAAGAATCTCAATTTCTATAAGTATTTTAAAATATCAACAATTTAGTCTCATATTAAAGTATTTATGTTAAATGAATTTTAATAAAAAAATTATTGACGGGTATACTAAATAAAAAACATTTGTGCTGTTTTATCATTTTTTAAACAATTCCAAAATACTACAACAAGTAGAACAAACTTAAGTTAAAATAATGATACTCATCGTAGATGTTAAACATAGAGTAATCTTTCTGAATATTCCACAAAAATTAGTGATAAAGAAAATCACTAAAACAAAATTATTTTTAAAATGCAAAATTGTATGCAACCAAAACTGCTAGAATAAGGTTACATGATACCAAAACAAATCAAAATTTATTTTATCGGTACATAGGAAGTTGTATATATAAGTAAAAAAATTCTGCAACGGAAAATATATTCATTTATTTGAGTTTAATAATGAATTGGTGTTAGTGACATTTCATTTGACCAAGGAATTGGAATTGAAATTCAATTTTAGTTTTTTTAAATTTCCAATTATAATTTTTTTTTGTAAATTTAAGCATTATCATATGTAATATATAATAATAAATAAACTCTGGTGACAAACACAGTAACTGCAAAATGGAATTGGAATTGCAATATGTACCATCAATTGGAATTGCAATACCAAAATTCGACGAATTCCAAATTTGGATTCATTATACAGCATGTTGTTGTATTGGCAAATGAAATGTCACTATTTTTGAATTCGATCGAATCAAATATTTTTACACTTACGTATTCATTGGAAAATTTATTTTGAATAGTTATACCTCTACGGATTTTAAACCTTGACGTTTGAATATAAAAATATAATTGGTTGTTTGTGTCGTAACACTACAATATTTTTTCTAATAAGAATAAATCACCTCAGTTGCGAATTACGATACAAGGAATTCAAAATTAAGATAAGTATTTATGAAATTTATTTATTTCCAGTTTGTAATTTTAATTTTAGATGAATATTTTATTCATATTCATTTTATATGTCTTCCTCGATTTGAGATCAAATTTCGTGGCCGGTCTTTGATTTTGAAGAGGTTTTAGAAAAAAGTAACCACCAAGACGATGGCTGTATTTTATGTTATTATAAATGTTTAGTATTTTATTTAAAATATGTAAGACAGACAAAATGTGTAAATTCAATAAAAAAAAAGATACTTAATTCCTTCATTTAATTAATTTAATTAGTAATCAGGTTAGGTAAGGATGGCCGTCCTAAAGGACTAGCATAGACACAAAATTGGTCCTTACCTATATCACATTCGAGCTACCTTTTCTTCACTCGTTGAACCATCCTGAGCTTACCAAGAAGCATTGAAAGTCCTTGACATCAATCTTACTAAGATCCGTCAGGTCGTCCAAAAGGGAAGTTCCCATAAATGTTGTTCTGTTGTACAGGACAGATGCAGACTAGATGGAGCATAGTTTTCTCCTCCTCCTCATCATCGCAGCTGCGGCAGAAATCATGGGCAGGGTCACTCAGGTTGCTCGCATGTATCCCGATGAGACCATGTCCCGTTATAGCTTCTACGACCATACCAATATAATGCCGTCGAAGCGATATCAATTGACCGAATCTGGACCGGTCAAGTCCAGGCCAGATCTGCCTGGTTATTACACACGAAGTAGCGTTAGACCATTTGACGTTAGTTTTTTTAATAGATTCTTCCTGAAGCAGTAGTACATGAAGCAAGCGGTATCTTTATGTCCAGTATGCTTTGGGATATAAAGTGCGCGGTGCCCTTGCGGGCCAGCTCATCTGCCTTTACATTCCCTGCGATATTGAAGTGCCCTGGCACCCACGTCAAACGGATGTTGAACTGATCAGCCATCTCATTTAAAGATGCCAGACAGTACCGGGATACCTTCGACGTCAGGGTCTCAGGGAGTATGATTGTAGCGTTTTAATAGCCGCCTGGCTGTCCGTAAAGATGCGAATATCCCTCGTAGATATTACGTTATACTTCAACCAGGCCATGATTTCCATTATCATGATAAGCTCGGCTTGAAGAACACAGCAATAGTCGGGAAAATGAAAAGAGAGGATGACCCCTAGTACCTCTCAGAATACCCTGCAACAAGAGGAGATAAAACCCCACCTTGCGGTGTCTCTTTACTCACGTATCCGCCGGCAGACGTCCCAGACAGATGAGCTGTCACGATCCTGCCTTTAACCATTTGATCTATCCAGCCTCTGAGTGACCCGTCTACCCCCAGACACACAAGGGCCCGAGTGATTGTCCCCGGTCTGACATTGCTAAAGAGGGTGCCTCTATATCTAAGAAAGTTACCATTGAATATTCCTTGTATCCAAGTGATTTCTCAATCGGGCCAATCAGGGAATGGAGAGCTGTTTCCACCGAGCGTCCCTTACAGCTCGCCCAGCTTGATTGAGCCTCTAATGTAAGCCTCTATTTGTCTTTCCAGTGATTTGAACAGAAAAGTGGATAATCTTATAGGCCTAAAGTCTCTGGGATAGCAGTGATAGCTTTTTCCCGCCTTAAGTATAACTATTACTTTTACTTCAGCCCATTTCCTAGGAATGTGACAGAGTTCTCAGTTGCCTTTGAAGATAACTTCCAGCCAGGGTAGGGTTAAGTCAATAGTTCGCTCGATATCCGCAGGGATAATGCCATCAGGTCCTGCCGACTTGTATGGCTTAAAACCATAGGATATTCCGCCTATTTACTATAAGACTTGCGGGGTCTACGCTCCTATTTATCGTGGGTCTCTCCTGAGCTAGTACGGAGCACTCCGGGAAATGCGTTTCTAATAGTAGCTCCAGGGATTCCACTACACGTAGTTCATGAACCATCCGGTCGTTGTAGATAGCTTGGGATGGAAAGACTAGAACATAGTACTTTGTGTAGCCTGGCCGCCTCCAAGGACTCTTGTATATTACCACAGTAGAACCTCCAGGCCCTTGTTTTGACTCCCCTTACGAGCTAATAAGGTTTTGAGGACTTCCTTATATCAGTCCCAATCTGCAGCAGCATTTGTGTTCCTCGCTTTCTTGAACAGTCTTCTGCATTTCATACGAGTACCTTGGAGTTGTCTCGACTACCAAGGTGGTGCTCGTATGGTAGGTAGGCCAATATAAGCCAGAGATGTTGCCCACCCACCCCGATGCTACCCACCACTAAATCAGCGGTACTGTAATTTAGTGGTATAAAAATATTCAATAATTTCTAGCGAGGATGCATGAACGTATCTTACCTTACGTACCTTACCAGCACCCGGTCACCATTGACCCAAGGTTTCTGAACCAGAACCACATCAATGGACTCAGATTACATTTTTAGCAGAAGGGCCGCCGAGGCGGCTTTGCAGAAGTGGAGGTTGATCTGAAGGATCTCTCCTCCACCACTGTTGAGTCAGACTCCTCTGACGGCGCTTCGTTCATTTGGAGCCCACAGCATAGTCCCAATGATCTCGATATCTCCGAGTCCAGGAATAGTGTCTCCAGAGCGTCTTCCGCGATGCTGCGGACTTCTGGGTCACCAACACCAGGCGGGACAACACAAGGGGTTTCCCCACCTGCTGCAGATGCCCCAGATCTGTCGGCTTCATCGCGCTTATAAACCTTGAGCGCAATCGCTCCAAATGAGGGCGGCTAAGGCCTTATCCACCTTCATCCAGTTAAGGGCCGTAATGTTCAAATCTTTTTGATCCCTGTCAACGACTTCTACGATCAGATGCTCCTTTAGCACCTCGTTGAACGGCCTGGCGACACTGTCCGGAACCCTTTTCTTTTTGACTCCTGTGCGATCTCAGCGGAACCCTCCTGCTTCGGCTCGGTGATACGTTTTCCACATGCAAGCGTATCCTTGTCTCTATCCGTTCTCTGCTCAAACGGAATGTTGTTGATCTTGAAGATCATGCGCCAGGCTCTCTTACTGGTCTGGTAGTTTGATAGTTTTGGGCCAGCATTCGTGCCTTTACCCGTTGCCCGGGCCTAAAGGCCGATGTCTCCGCGTCACTAGATGCCGGTTTTTAAAGAGTGCCGGTCTCTTTTTGTTTTTTATTTTGATGATCCATAATAGGTCCCACGAGTAGCGGAGAAAAGAGGTCCACCTATGTGCAGAGATCCGCAATACACAGATGAGGATGCATGATCCGGAGAGCGTCAAGTATCACCGTTAGAGGCTGGGCTAGCTTTTAGACTGGGCTGGGCCGGTTATCAGCACGGTACGGTTAACACCTTAACCCGGCCCAGTTGTTTAGCGCCGTGTTTTCACCTAGTACATCACATAAACATGGTGTACTAGTTGCCCGGCAAACACCATGGGGAAGTAACACACGCACACTTGTGGAAGCTGCAAGAAACAGAGCTGACAAGAAGTACCAACTTGATTCCCCCAAGATAGCTTCATACCAGACCACCGAACTAGTAATTAAATGATGATAATATTTTTTAAAAATCACTAGAAATGTTGTGCCGTCAATTAATTCATCATCGCTCACAATCGAACAGAATTGGTTCGAATTCGTATTAAGGAATAAGGGAAATTTCACAATGTAGACACGGATTCGTATTCGAATTATTTGAATTCGTATATTCAAAAATACCAATGGTACCAGTATTATGGCATTTCATCATGGAAGGGCTCAGTTCGGCACAGTGTCTACAAATTATTCAGGTTTATTACGAAAATCAGCGTTCTGTGGGGATTGGGTTTCGTGCGGTTAGACGAAAAGCTTGGTTTGTCGTATCCAACAACTTGGCGTAGATTACGTAAGGATCTTAGTTATACGATACCCTACAAAATCCAACTCGTGCAAAAAATTGCCGCACAGCGTGTGAAACAATGCACTTATTGAGAAATCATTTAAGCGAGCAGTTTATATCACGCTTCGGACCGATGAATTAGCATACACGGATCCAGAAAAGGAACTAAACTGTTGTTATGTATAACTATAATAAATAACCTAAAATCAATTACATCAACCTCATTTATTTTTCGACTAATTTTTAATACCAATTACATTCAGAGATCTGTCAATTAAAAGAATATAAAAAATTCCTCAAATATATTTTCCAACCACGAGGATGTTTTATTTAATTTGAAAGATGCCATTTATTGATGGCTGATCGAATAGTTAATATATAAATGTATGTATTTTGCTCAAAAGAAGCAAGATCGATGGGCAGGTTTAGCTTTATAGAGATATAGAAAGTTAGACATTTAAATATTGACAGTGTGATTAATAAAATCGATGATGAGTCGAGAAAATTAGATTTTATTATTAGATAAATTTGAAAAATTTATAAATAATTTTATTTATATTTATCATAATAAATGTTTTATTTATATTTTGTTTATAAAAAAAATTTTCTAGCGGTTCCGTGAGTGCATGCAATCAAAAATTGGACCATCATTATCGCAGTTGCCGTCAACATTTGAAAAAAATAATCTTTAAAAAATAAATGGCAAGAAAAATTCTTTCGAATGATAATAAAGATTACACGATTAAATTGAAATTTTTGTGTTTTTTAAAATTTTTGCAATAATCATCTCTAGATGAATCACCCATTATATATTATTGTTAATTGTTACACTAAATTTGATGTATTATTAACTGTAACACTAAATTTAACCATATTAAGGTACATTCTTAAAATCAATAAATTATCTATATTTCACAACAAAATGGATAAAATTGTTTTTGCAGTTAAAAATCGATTAAAATGTTTACTCCATACAAACATGATTTATATATCGTAAAGTCATTTAAAGAAGGCAATTCGTAGTCTGAATGCTAATAACCATTCTATGTATCCAACAACATTTAAACACAAACTCATTCAAAATCGCAATTCTTATTGAAAATGTTTCACCTAATAAAAAGACAAAAATAAAATGATTTTGCTGTTATTTGCAAATAAAACTGTAATATTGCTTCAATGGTATTAATAATTACAAATAAGTCAGTTACAATGAAATAGATCAATTATGTATCTAAAGTGCAATAATAAAACTAAGCAAATTTGACTTAACCAAAGTATTTGAGGGAAAAATACCTTATCTATTGAGTAGATAAGATATTTATGATTAATATAGATTAGCTAAGTCGTTCTTGCTTAGATCATATTAACTTTTTCTATAGATCAGATGACATATGCGTGATTGGACTGAATAACAACGGAGTGAAAGAAATACTTGATCCGCTTGTAGAGTTTTCAGCTTCTGTTGGACTCCAGATCAATGAGTCCAAAACGAAATACCTGATCTCTGGTTTTAGAGACAATGGCACACCAGATTTTAGTAGTGGCCACCACACGTTTGAGGGAGTGAGGAGGTTCAAATATTTGGGCTCTCTTATCACTCACGATAACAGTGTGGGTGAGGATATTAAAGTGCGGCTGGCAGCTGGCAGTCGTTCTTTGTATCCTCTAAGGCCACTGCTAAAATCTAAACACTTATCAAGTGCCGTGAAGCTGAAGCTTTACAAAGCGTTGATCAGGCCCGTTGTTATGTTTGGATGTGAAAGTTGGGCGCTGACGGATGAGTACGAGAGATGGCTCCTTACATTTGAGAGAAGAATCATGCGTGTGATTTACGGCCCTAAACGCGAAATAGATGGTACATACCGAGCTCTGTACAATTTCGAGATCAGAGATCTGATGAAGATCCCCGATATTGTACATGAAGTTAGATCTCAGCGAGTACGCTGGCTCGGTCACGTTCTGCGTGCTGATCCGGAACGAATTGTGCAGCGATCTCTGAAAGGAGAGCCACCATATGGTAGGCGCAGAGGTCGTTGCAGGCGACGATGGCTCCACGATGTAGAGAACGACTTGGCCTCTTCAGATTGTCTAAGACAGTATGAAGACCAAGCTCAGGATCGAAACCGTTGGAGCCAGATTGTTGATTCAGTAAGGGGCCAGTAATGGCCTTTAACACTGTTATTATTATAGATCATGTTTTCTGAAAGAAGTGTCCCCAAAAACCTTTTTTTCATTAGGTCGCATTGCGACGGGAGCGCAGCGACCCAACAATAATTATACATGTAATTCGAGCCCATTATGTAAATAATTTTGTGTAGAATGGTCCAATGCTAAGCGGCTTTGAAGACTTTCCAATTTTAGTATGAGTTTGAATGTTAATAGTATTTGAATATCAACGGAAAATTTAGCTATTTAGAGCCTGTCCGAATTCATCCTTAATCGACTAAACTAAAACTATTCGTGAAGTTCTACTCAAATAATCATAGATGTCACTAAATTAAGAATGTCTAGCGTCCGAATTCATTATATTCTGGTTTCTAAATAATCTGTCAAATAAATTTTTCGAGAAATGAGTGATATTGAAAATAACGATGCCATTGGCACTGAAGATGAATTTATTATATCATGCGTAAGTGAAATAATATGCAGCTACGTATTCTCATTAACTTTAATTGATGAAAACTCGTCACCCGTATCAAATAAAAGGGTAACATTAATGAATAAAACATTTTTATAACATAACCTTACATTTTGTTTACATTTTTTAGAAACTAGGCTATTGCTGTGAATTCGTTCCGTATCCGTTTGTTACGGATGATTTATTCATAATAACAATTTATTATTATGATTATTTATTGTTTAAAAAAAAAATATTGAATATATTAAAACGCTACCGTTCAAAATGAAATCACAGTTTAGAATGATTTAGTCTAGTCGAATACTAGACTTTTGCGCGATATTACCGCCTCTCGCGGAAAAATGGTGGTAACTATTTAGTTTAGTCGATTAAGAATGAATTCGGACAGGCTCTTACTAAAATATTTAAAATAAACCGAAAATAATAAAATTGAGCATAATAAAATGCATATGTGTATCCATTATAATGGATATTCTTATATTATCTCATTATGTAATGAATATATTATATTATTATCTTATTATTATAATGAATACATAATTTACTAATTTCTCAATTTTAATATAAGTTTGAATTAAAATAGATTTTAATTTGACGTAAAAAAAATTATTTCATTAAAAATACAAGAGATGTCTTTATTTAGCGAGGACTCAGAAAAATGTTATACGCAAACGGCTATTTTAAATTTTATTTAGCGAAGACTCAAACCAAAATAAGGTCTGTCATTTTATAAGCTATTTTAGCACAAACCATAAACTAGTTGTTTTTTTAAATCCGCTTTATTTAAATCGTCGCTACCAAAACGACGGTAAGTGTGTAGTTAAAGGTGCCTTCACGAAGTCGTTCTGCGGGACATTTGGCCCGCGGGCCAACTTAACAGGGTTAAATTTTTTAAAATTGTACGAGTCTCATACCAACAAAACAAAATTTATTTTTTTATTCTTTAGCTCTTTTTGAGGGTCAATTGATTTTTTAGCTCTTTATGGAAACATGTAGTAGCTATATATAAATATTTTTGTTTGTAGCTGACCTGTCATCATAATTATATATGTATTATCTATTATCTCTGTATGTTGTGAATTGTCATGTAACTTAAAAATATTTCTTTTATTTTTAATTATATTTATTGGTTTTATTATACATAATTATGTAAATTAATTATTAATTAATGTAGATTTTGATTACTTTGTTTGATTAAAGTTGAGTTAATTAACTGAACTTTTTTGTGCTCCGCTCGTGTGCCAAACTCGCGGTAATCAACGCTTGTCATGTCTCTCGCCAATATCGCCAATATTCGTTGTCTTGATAAAGACAAAGACAGTTACATTTGTCTTATTAAAGACAGTTACATTTGTCTTTTTAAAGACAGTTTCTGTTTTTGTCTTCATAAAGACAGTTGAAATTGTTCGTCTTGTTATTCGTTATCAAAAAACATAAAAAACAAAAAGAATTTACACAGAAAATGTATATGAAATATAGAAAAAAATACAACAAAACTTAAAAAATGAAATTTAACTTCGAAAACACGAATAATAATTATGAAATGAGTCAATAATGTACTTATAAAATTAATCACAATACAAACAATATTTGAGAAACGTCAAAAAATAAGCCACAAATAGAGCTATAAAATAAATATTTTTTTTTTATTTCGTTGGTTCATACCGTCATAGTGCCATCACTGTAGTACAATTTCAAAAGATAAAAAAAAATTAACTTTGTTATGTTGGTTCGCGGGCCAAATGTCCCGAACAATTTCGTGAAGGCACCGAGTTCAACCTAGTTCGAACCTAGATTATCTTTCACTAAAAACAGTCAAGTTTTCTTGTAGTTAGCTCGACTCAACTTAACAAATTTGTAGAGTCGAGTCGAGTTAAGTCTTAAAAAATTGCACTATATGGAGTAACTAACGGAGTCGAGTCGAAAAAAATGATATTTCCTATTTTCTGCCGGCTGATCAACTACTACTATTATTACACCATTATTACACCATTTTCTATCTATTACTATCTGGTTTCGGAACAGATTTAGTATAGGTGACACACAACAAAGCGGCGGTGGCGCCACTTCATAAAATGTGGATTTTTTGTGAACTACGTCATATACTGCGGATTTTTTGTGAACTACGGTGGTGGTGTCTTATATACTTGCTGAATGTAACAATTATGGTTTGAGTCTTGGGTAAAAATATATGTAATCAAATGAAAATAAGTTCAACTGTCAATAAATATAAAATCTATTCAAAAAATATGAAATGAATTTAATTCGTTGTGGGTATGAATTTCATTCGTTGTAGGTATATGGATCTAATTCGTTGTAGTTTAACACAAATATGTATTACAATTAAATTTTCTTAGATTAGTTTGTACATTTGATTATAGTTTACCATAAAATATTATTACCATTTAAACGCATACTAAAATAGGGAACTCCTCAAAGGCGCTTAGCATTGAACCCTTCTGCCATCTACACGTATGTACCAAATTTTTCGGTTTTGCGTTAATTAGAAGTATTTTATACTCGCTTCGCGAGTACTTCTAATTAACGCAGGTACATTTGATTTATTGGTTTTTATTTATAATTTAATTCGTTGTATACATATGTAATTTTAAGATGAATTTAATTCGTTGTATGTATATGAATCTAATTCGTTGTAGTTATTTAACTCAAATATTACAATTAAATTTTCTTAAATTACTTGTAAATTTGTTTATAGTCTACAACAAAATATTATTACCATTTAATCGCATACTAAAATAGGGAACTCCTCAAAGCTGCTTAGTATTGGTCCCTTCTGCCCAACATCTACACGTATGTACCAAATTATCGGTTGAAATTCAAATATTAATACCATTTAAACGCATACTAAAATTGGGAACTCCTCAAAGCCGCTTAGCATTGGACCCTTCTGCCCAAAATTTATCGGTTGAAATTCAAATTTTATTACCATTTAAACACATACTAAAATTGGGAACTCCTCAAAGCCGCTTAGCATTGGACCCTTCTGCCCAAAATCTACACGTATTTACCAAGTTTTTCGGTTTTGCCTTAATTAGAAGTTTTATTCCAATTATTAATTTTTTGGGTTATATTTAAATTTTCGGTTGATATTCAAATGTTATTACCATTTAAACGCATACTAAAATAAGGAGCTCCTCAAAGCCGCTTTGCATTGGACCATTCTGCCCAAAATCTACACGTCTCTACCAAATTTTGCTTTATTTGATTTACACGTTTGTACCAAAATTCTATACCAAATTACTTTCAAATTTAAGTTCGGGTCGCTGTGCTCTCGTCACTACGCTCCCGTCCCTACGCTCCCTAATGAAAAAAACATTTTCCGTTGTCTATCAATTACAAAAATAAAAAATTTATGTAGACGACTTTAAGGTAATTCCACATGCAGTTGTCTTTCCGACCGATTCGGTAGAAAATATGGTAAGACACGCCACATGAGCAAAACAATAATCCGATTTTTATAACAACAATTTTTTTTTTTTGTCATGAATTTTTGATATTTAGTTTATACAATTTATCAAATTATTACCAATTATTACAGATTGACAGCTGCGTTTGTAAACAAAATAAAATTATCACCGAAGTGAGGTTATACTCACAACGAAAATAAATATAGGCTAGGCGTTGCCACATGACAAAAATATCGGCGAAAGCCTGGGACCGATTTTTTTCATTTATGATTAAATGATTGCATATTTTTGGCTTAAATTATTGAGAAAATATATGAAATAACTACAATTAGTAATTAAAATCATAAATTTATAATAATATAACAATTTTAATTGAATAATAAGGGTTTTTCTATTCTGTCGGTCCGACAACCGATTTTTTACGTAAATGGCACAGATTACTTTTACTATACCGAAGTGAGGTTATACTCACAACGAAAATAAATATCGGTGATATTTGATGCGTTCGGAACCGACAAAATTTGTATTGGGAAGCGTTCGGAACCGACAAAATGTATACAATTTACGTAAAAAATCGGTTGTCGGATCGACAGAATAGAAAAACTCTTATTATTCAATTAAAATTGTTATATTATTTTAAATTTATGATTTTAATTACTAATTGTAGTTATTTCATATATTTTCTCAATAATTTAAGCCAAAAATATGCAATCAATTAATCATAAACGAAAAAAATCGGTCCCAGGCTTTCACCGATATTTTTGTCATGTGGCAACGCCTTGTCATTGTTAAGATAAATATATATACATAATATTTTATTACAATATAACATATGTATGTATATGTACAATTTTCATCCAAAATTCCTCTTATGTATATTGTACACTGTCGATTTTTTCTAAAAATAATTAAAAAAACACATTAGCACACTGTAAAATATAAATAAATTTATTTTTATTATTAAGCAATACAGCGAAAATATATACTGCATTAATTCCAAAAGCGGAAATTTCTGTAAATATTATACATTTTTAATTTATAAAACTCCCACTTTAATTAAGTAGCACGATATTTAGTTTATAAAATTTCCACGTTCGAAAATAATGGCGCTACTAGTACTGTCTCAGCTATACTAAATCTAACCCCTCCTTTCAACCCAGTTTCGTCGATTCGACTACGACATGACTCTGTAGTATTAGCGCTAAAAGAGATAATTCGGAGTTAATCCAAAGCTAACTACAAGATAACTCGAGCCTGAGTAAAAACGTAAAGCTAACTACAAGATAACTCGAGCCTGAGTAAAAACGTACTAACAGAGGAATATTCAGCAGTAGATGCGTTCGGTAAAAATGCGCTGTCACTGTCACCGCTTACCAGCGCAGTGAGTTACACCGATCACACTCGTGTTATTAATTGGATTTAAAGTCAACCTATTTCTCTTAAATTTTGCACTGTCGGAAATTTGCAAACAATTAAATTAATTAATTAACTTTCAAAAGTTTTTTATAAAAATGGGGAAAAAAGATAAAAATAAAAAAAAAGGCAAAGGAGCTGAAAAGACCGCAACCAAAACCGATAAAAAATTGGTGTTGAAACAAAAAAGATTGTTGGCTAAACTTGGTGAGGTTAGAATATCAGGATAACCAATTTGAAACATTTATTTTATATGAACAAAACAAAATTGTTTCGTTATAGACCGACATCGAAGAAATAATAACGCAATTCGAAGACGATGAAAAGAAACGTGTTGAATCTGTTGAAATTATATGTACACCACCGAGTTCTCGAGTTAATTCAGCAATTTGTGCCCATCCCGAAAAGGAAGAAATCATCATGCATGGTGGTGAGTTTTATGACGGCCAGAAAACTGTGGTTTACAATGATATGTACGTGTATAATGTGCCAAGAAATGAATGGAAATTGATTAAATCACCGGCTGGACCTACCCCGCGGAGTGGACATTCCATGACTAGCGTTGCTACAGATGGCGGTCAATTGTGGTTATTCGGTGGTGAATATGCCAGTCCATCTCAACTTCAGTTTTATCATTATAAAGATTTATGGGTATTTCGACAGAATGCTAAAAAATGGGAAAAGGTTAATGCAGAAAATGGGCCAAGTCCAAGAAGTGGTCACAGAATGGTGGTTTCTAAAAAGCAGCTAATAGTTTTTGGAGGGTTCTACGATAACACTCAATCGTATAAATACTACAATGACGTCCATATATTTTCGTTAGAAAACTATACGTGGAGTAAAATAGATCCCGTAGGTACTATCCAACCTGCACCACGATCTGGATGTTGTATGGCTAATACAAATGACGGTAAAATATTGGTTTGGGGTGGATACAGTAAAGCGGCCGTTAAAAAGAAATTTGATCGAGGTGTTACACATGGCGATATGTTTTCATTGGTTCAAGATTTGAAAACGGATCAGAATGGCTCGAAATGGAAATGGACCCAGTTGAAGCCGGGTGGTATGCGTCCACCACCAAGAGGCGGTATGAGTGTTGCTACAGCACTTAATGGAAAGGCATATGTATTTGGCGGGGTACTCGACACAGTCGAAGATGATGAAGAGCTGCAAGGTCAATTCAGTAATGAACTGTATTCCATTGATTTATCAAATCCTGTGTGGCGATTAATTGAGGTAACCGGTAAAAAAGCGAAAAAAAAGAAGATGCAAGGTGATGTTGAGATGGAAGAAACAGAACCTGAATCTAAAACAACAACAGACGGTGTATTTACAATGGTTGTAGGTGGGTCAAAACCCACTGGTTCAGCAGAATTAAAAGTGGAATCAATCCTTACTAATTGCCCATCACCCAGAATGAATTCGGGATTAGTAGTATGCAAAAGTAATCTTTACGTATTCGGAGGAATATTCGAGGAAGGTAGCAAACAGTTCACACTTTGTGATTTCTATAGTATTGATCTTCATAAACTCGACTCGTGGAAAACAATCATCCCGAATACAATAACTTCCAAAGATTGGTTGGGTTCAGACAGTGAAGATAGCGGTTCAGAAAACGAGATTGATACAAATTCCGAGGAAGAAAGCGATTCTGATGGAACGGATTTTGATTCGTCAGAAATGGATACCGATTAATAATAATTATTATATTCAAATAAAATGTATTTTGCAAATTTGAAATTTGATATTTTTTCCACTAAACCAAAGAAACAAACCGAGTTATGGAAGTTTTATCACCTCGGGCAATACTAAAATTATGTCAAAATAATTTTAGAGTTTTGGGCGTGACATTTCTGTAGCATAATCAACAAAATGTCTTTTATATAAAAAAAAATAATTAATAGATAAGAATAAAATGAATACATCAAATATGTATTGTTCCACTGATAAGAAGTCGCTTTTGTCAGTATTAGTAATCTTTTATAGTATTTTTAGTTTAAATGGTTAGTATCGCGTGTCGAAGTGCGAACTTAATATTTGTGTGAATCAACAGTTGGTACCACCACCTTGTGATCGTTTTAATTTAAATATTTATTCCAGCCCAACATAATTTTGAACCAACGGATAAGAATAACACTTTGAAATGGTGTACCACGAGCCTAGAAGAAAAATATAAATGCGAAAACTTTTCGAAAGCTCTGGAACGAGACCGTGCCTACTTTGAAGGCTACTACTATCATTTGACATGTCATCACGGGTTCAACGCCGAGGAATGTATTCAATTAATCTATAATGATAACGCACAAATCATGAGTTTAGATGCTGGGGAGATTTTTATAGCTGGTCGGCACCATTCATTGATTCCAATTATGCGAGAAGCTTATAAAGGTGGCTTTACTTATTTCTATGCCGTGGCTGTGATTAAAAAAGGTTCACTGCCAGATGTTACGAATATCCGACAATTGAGAGGTAAAAAAGCATGTTTTGCTGGTGTGGAAACACTTGCTGGATGGATGCTTCCGATCTATACATTGCAGCAACATGGGGGCATGGAAATCATCGACTGCAATAATCACGTAAAAAATGCGATCAATTTCTTTGGTGAATCGTGTGCTGTTAACTCGCTTATAAATCGTAATAATCCAATTGGAGATAATTCTGATAAATTATGTGCAATATGCACTGGAAAAGTTCCCGGAGGTAAATGTAATGCTGCTGATCCTTATGCTGGATACGAAGGTGCATTTAGATGTCTTCTAGAGGCGGGTGATGTTGCATTCTTAAAACACATGACTGTTCAGGAAATGCTAGCCAGTAATCAATTTCGTAAGTTTAAATCTGATTAAATCTCTCGACATAGACCTAACTTCAAATCTAATTCCAGAAAGTGTTAACGAAGACCGATTTGAATTGCTTTGCGCAGATGGTTCTCGAAAAGCACTACACGAATATCGTGAATGTAATTGGGGATCAGTGCCTTCAAATGCACTAGTGATTTCTTCAGGTAAATCGTCCATTGAACGTAAAAGCTATCAGCAGTTCTTCAAAAAAGCCATGACACAATATTCTCCGGAAATTAAAACCATCACGACTAACACAACTCGCCAATTTGATGAAAATCGCTTTGAAGAGCGCTATAATCCGTACGATACAACTCAAACGAGTACAACAACTGATCGTTATTTTTCGTACAACAATCGAGAGGATCGGACAGATAACGAAGATGTATATGACGTTGGCAACAGAACCCAAATGTACGAAAAGTTTGAAATGTTTGAATCGGAAAGATACGGTGGTCGATTAAATTTGTTGTTCCAAGATGCTACTGAGCGTTTAGTACCGATCCCAGAAGAAGATCAATTATTCGAAAAATATTTGGGCAGTTCATTGGATATAATTTTCGGTATTCGCCAATGTCCAGTCGGCCGGATGATTTTATGTGTTACATCTGATGCGGAGTTTAGAAAATGTACTAAAATGGTAATCGCCTTAAAAGCGCAACTCATTAAACCCGAAATGATATGCTACAAAGCTCATTCACACATAAATTGTATGCAAGCCATACAGTCTGGTGTCGCTGATGTTACGGTTTTAGATGCTAGTGATGTGTATACGGCTGGTTTGCGTTACGAATTAATTCCTTTCATGTCAGAGATTTATAGTTCTGGCGATCCTGAATATTACGTTGTCGCTGTTGCTAAAGAACAAGACGCAACGACCGAAATAACATACCTTCGAGGTAAGCGTACTTGTCACACGGGAATTAATACGGCAGCTGGATGGGTTTATCCAATGGCCTATTTAATTTCTAACGGATGGATTCGTCCTTATGGGTGTGATAGTGTTCGCGCAGCAGCTGAATATTTTAGTAAATCATGTATCCCTGGTGCATTATCGAACGAATACAATATTGGACTCCCGTATGATAATCTATGCCACTTATGTCATGGTGGAAGTTCCAGATTTTGCCGTCGTGACGCGTCTGAAGATTATTTTGGACATTCGGGAGCATTGAAATGTTTAGTGGAAGGCGGGGGTGATGTGGCCTTCGTCAAGCATTCAACTGTTGCTGAAAACACTGGCGGTAAAAATAAAGAATGGTGGGCCAGAAATTTGTTACCTTTTGACTTCGAACTATTATGTCCCGATGGAACCCGAGCGTATCTCAAAGACTACAAGAAATGTAACTTGGGCAAAGTTAAAGCAAACGCAATTGTTGCACGTGGTGGGGAAGGATACAGTGAGTTACAGCTCGCCGCTTATATAAATCTTTTCATATACGCTCAACAATTATATGGTCGTCAAGGTGCCGATGAGTTCAGTTTCAACATGTACTATTCAGAACCGCCGCACAAAGATTTAATATTCCAAGATGAAACGCGTAAACTACAAATAATTGACCGATCAAAGCGTCGGTACGATTTGTACGTGGGAAAAGATTTTATGCGAGCCCGTCGTATAACCGATTGCTATGCTGGTGCCAATAGTATCAAGAACATCAGTTTAGCTACAATATTAACATATATTCTTGTATTACTAATTAGTAGATATTAGATGAAGCAACTGTATTGCAAATAACGCGTCAATGCTCACAAAATTTATAATTATGTTTTTAAGTATAATTCTAGAGAATTTTTTAACATTCCATCCAAAATCATAAACGATCCGTCCAAAAACAGATTTTACTATATATTATAGAATTAGCGTATAATTTGTTTATATTACATTAATTTGTGAATATTTTGTAATAAATTTTAAATAAAAATATGTCATGCCTTTAGTTTATTTCGCGCGGTTTTTGATTGTTCTGTGAATTTTCATAACTTTCTTTGTTTGATATAAAAAAAATTCGAAGAATCACGCCATTTCTTCATTATTATAGCAAGTTTATATCTTTGTCTCTGTTCATATTGGACTATAATAAGTAATAACTATACGACCGAAAATAATAAGTACAAAATAACGAATGTGTAACAAAGCAAGTATGAACAAAAAATTTAATTTCACATTTTTTACTCTCCTTATCTCTCTTGTCTTGAAGCCAACGCATTTTCTAACTGCTTCTTTCAATACGTGCTACGCAGACGTGGTATTGTAAATGTCATAAGAAAATAAATAACGAATATAATAATTTTCTGTTTAGTTATTAGCTGTAGATTTGTGTTTTGTCACTTACTCACTTTGTCAGTGACAGTCAAATTGGAATTATTTTGATAAAGTGGTGGTTTGGTTAGATTTTAGTGTAGTGATTTTCTATTTTTATTTAGCAAAGTAAAATTGTAATATAAAAAATGTCAGTTAATTTAAGAACTGTGTACGCTTTCGCTAGAGAAATACACCCAAAAACAGTGAATGTGGAAATACAGTATGGTACAGCCGGTTTTCGTACAAAGTAAGTTCAAGTATGAAGTTTTAAGTTTCTTAAAAATTTTATTGACATCAAAATTATCAATTATCCGAAATAATAAATTAAAAATGTGTTATGAACCACTAGTTTGTTATGTGATAAGATTACACACATGATACCCGATTTATATTGTATTTTGTGCATTACTTACCTATTAGTCTGAATGAGAATGATAAATAAAACACAAAAAACTCGACGACAAAACTCAGATATTAATAATACAGATTGTTAGTGCATTTAATCACCGCCCAAAAAAAAAAAAAAAAAAATAACGGAAGTTATTAACTTGAAGATACATATTTACATAAATATCAATTACACACGGAATCGGCAAACCTTTTTTATGATGTGACTTGTGGGTGGGTGGGATATTACACATTTTATAAATCAATAAAATACATTTTTATGAACTTGACATAAATGTATGATTTCGTGTTTTAAAACTTTAGTACATCTTTTATTGTAGGTAACCTATTTAAAATCTTGAATAATAATATTGAATACAATTTTTAAAAAAAATATCCTAAATATAAGTAGCTCTTAAGCAGCGTACATAACATCGGGAGAATTTACCATAGTATAATTCCCGGTCTCTCGATCAATCAAATCGCTTAAAATGATATAAGCCCCTCCTACTTTTGCCATACTCGAGTTAAAAAAATTCTATCTTTGAGCAAAATGGGCCGCAGGGTTACCAACTAAAACATAATTATTTTTTAAATTATGGGCAATTTTTTGAATATTGACAAAAGAGCAAACTGTAATACGCAGTGTAACATAAATGTACTGCATATTATAGTTTGCTCTTTTTGAATTTTGACGTCTTATTTGATTTGATTTTTCCATTCCGTGTCACCGATAATTTTTGTGTATATTGTTTTAATTAAATTTCGTGTAGATATTTAAGTTTATTATAAAATTATGTAATATTATAATAAAATTAGATTTTTATATAATATAATTAATACATAATGTCAATTAAAATAAATGATTTTCAGTAGGTATTGTGAATTTGTGAATATCCGAAATAAACCGTAGCAGAGATAATAATCCGTCATAGAGATGAAAATCGTTTTGTATGACGGTATACCGATCTACCAGAAATCACATGTCGTCATTTGATTAAAATTAATTATTAATGTTGATTCTTTGTCAGTAAAAAGCACAATATAGTTCCAAAATGTCTCCGTTTAATTTGGAATTGTGTTTTGTTGTTTAGTCGGTAAATCAGTCCATATATGGCGATTTGTATATTTTGCTCCATTTCATTGAATTTATCTGTTATTTAAAATCACCGCTAGAAATAATAAATTATAAAATCTAAAATAAGACATGTTATCTCAAAACGCACAATAATAAACAATTGGTATTGACACAGCCAATCTCAAATTGATAATGAAAAATTTAGCAAGTCTAACAAAATGGACTATTTTGAGCGAAAGCATCACCGTCTAACTTCAACTCAATACTATGGTAAATTCTCCCGATGTTATGTACGCTGCTTTAAAATGATTTTTATTTTCAACTGTAGTAGAGTTAACCAACTAAAATTGTAAAGTCCACCAAAACACAATGTGATTAAATGTCAAATCATGTCTTATTCTTATCTCCCTTTCCCAGACAAAATTGTTGCTGGTCTTTTAATACACCATTAATATTGTCTGATTCATACATAATATACAGTATAAAATACATATTATATTTTGATTAAATCTATCGATTTTACATTGAAAATTCATAATATCATATTAAGTATATCCTTTAATCTAAATTTGATTAAAAGCCTTCCTCTTGTCTCCTACCCTAGTGGAAGTGTTATAGAAATACAACACTCATTTATAATTTATCTTTTACTGTTTATAATTATTATTCTTTCATTATCTTATAAGAATCCAGATGAAAGAAAATATGACAAAAAACCAAAATGTGTTTTACAATTTTATCAACTTCTGACCTAATATGGGTACTCAAGTTATAAACATAATATGTACTTAACATAACTAAATTGTCTTCTACGATCTCTATATATTTCAGAACAAATTATATGTGTAATGTAGTTGCATTTCTATAAAAGAGTGGCATACAATTTGCTAATAAAGCATTACACTGTTCAATTTTAATACCTAACTATAGTTAGTATTCAATTGATCGCTTCTGGCTACCAGTGCAACTCCAAACCTACAATTTAATTCTTAAAAAATACATAAATAAAATATTTAAATCATATTTATAAAATATTTAAATAAAATAAATAAATAAGAGAACTTCTCTAAATAAATAAGATAACCGCCCACAACCACTGCAAATTTCGCACAATATACAGAGATATTATACCAATAACAACCGTAGAGAATCCCAAATAAAACAACTGATCTGTTTATGTAAATCGTTTATGTAAATATGTATATAAAAAACCATACGCTTTAACTAACTAATGAACTAATTTGTTTTCTAAATTATTCAAGCGTTTTGAAAGTTCGAATTTATTTAAAATCACTATCAGTTAAAATTCTGGTGATGTTTTATATAATTTTTCATCAACTCGAAGTTGATTCCGAAATCGTTTCGGTTTCAGGTTTCAATCCTGAGCTTGGTCTTCATACTGTCTTAGACAACCTGAACAAGCCAAGTAGTGACCGAGCCAGAGTACTCGCTGAGATTTTATTTCATGTACAATATCAAGGATCTTCATTAGATCTCTGATCTCGACATTGTACAGAGCTCGGTATGTACCATCTACTTCTCGTTTCGGGCCATAAATCAACTTTCACATCCAACCTTACAAAACGGGCCTGATCAACGTTTTTTAAAGCTTCACCTTCACGGCACTTGACAGGTGTTTCGATTTTACCAATAGCTTTAGAGAATACAAAGCACCAATGCCAGGCGCACTTTAATATACCAACACTGTTATCGTGCGTGATAAGAGAGCCGAATTATTTGAACCTCCTCACTCCCTCAAACGTTTAGTGGCCAGAGATCATGTATTTTGTTTTGGACTCATTGATCTGGAGTATAACATGAGATTATAGAGTATCGGGGACAGAGCATTCCCCTGCCGCACACCTGAGTTAACTGTAAAAATTCTTGATAGGCTATTCTCAAATCGAATAAGGTCAAAAAGACAGTTCCACAAAGTATTTCCTCCGAATAACAAGAGCTCCGAATTAATGCAGACCACTCCATATCCTCTCCGTATCCTCAGTGCAAATCCTCGCAGTCTGTATTTGAGGTGACTCAGCAACAGTCTGTGACGCATGATGAACACCAAGCAGGTCAGTAAAGTGTCCATTTCATGCGTTGAGTACTGCGTCGATGTTGACAAAGAGGTTTCCATCCCGGTCCCGAATGGCAGTAGACGCAGGCCTGAAAGTATGGTGCAATCCGGTAATTCCTTTAAAGCAATTATGCGAATTGCGCTCATTGCTAAGTTGTTGTACTTTCAGAACCTCGGACTTCCACCCCGAACCTGTACGAAAACTTCCATCGTAGCTTTGCAGTGACCAAATGATGATCGCTGCCTACGTATTTGGTTGCTGATCGATAAGCTCTGGGATCCTGCACAACACCAGCTTTTGAAATTAACACGTGGTCTTTTTGGCTGCGGTAAATTTTGTTATGATGTGTCCATGTTTCCAAATGTATCTGTTTGTGAGGAAAGAATGTGCTTGCTACTCTTAAGATCGTGGCCAATTGCAAGGTACATCATTATCTGACCATTATCGGTCGCTATTTCGTGTCGGGAGTACGAACCTATGTTTTCATACAAGTCTGTCTGATTTCTGCCAGCTGTAGCAGTAAAGTCCCCAATTAACATTCTAAAATCGGGTTCGGGTATAGATCCCATCAGGTCGTCCAAGTCACTATAAAATGAGTGTTTATCTTGGGGCTGGCTTATTTCTGTGGGCGCATGTACACAAATTATCGACAAGTTGGCTAACTTCATGCGCAATCAAAGCTTACACAATGGATTATTGACTGCTTGAAAATTGTACGAAAATTGTTGGCGTTCCAACGCTCTTAGTTTGCTAAGTGACTGCATGTTCCACGTGCCGATCCTAAATCTCGTTTCCGGATACTTGAGCGGGGATTGGATCTTGTTGTTTTGGCGGTATCGCTTTTTCTTTTTGTTAACTTTATAAACAGCTTATTTTTTTGCGTATGCCGGTCGTCAGCCCAGCGATGCAACCAGTTAGTCGCCTCCTACGACAAGCATAGGACAAGGATACTGTGGTGGTATTCTTGGGAAACACGTTCGTGCAATTTAGGTTTACGAGACATATGAGTACCCCCGACCACAGGGTCAACTATAGTACAATATTATATAAATTTATATTAAATAGAAAATTAAATTTGTGCATATTTGCTAAATTTATTTGGGCTAAATTTTGCAGAATACAACCCCGATATGAATAAATTCAACTTGATATGAACAAATTATCAAAACTATCTTTCAACTATAATTTAATTTTACTAGGTCGCGTATTTCAATAAAATTGAAAAAACTTCCAACAAAATCTTCCGCCCAACCAAATCGCAAACAAATTAAGTACAACAGCATACGATCTAGGATACTATCTCTTAATATGTATATAATATAATTATAAAGCACTGAAATAAATGTATGTGACATGACACAGCTGCTTTAATTCGACGATGAAATTAAGTGTTTAGCATCGTAAGAGAGTGGAAATGATCTTTATGCATACACTTTTCAAAGCTATATTTTTTTAACCAAATTGATTTATTAAAGAATATTCTATTTTGGTTAGGAACTAAAATGTTACAAATTTTCTGAACTAAATATACGCAGCTACGCAGTGAATAAGAGAGTTATGTAGCTTTCTCTAACAAAATCTCACTGGCATAAAAAATCGAAGATTTGCACGAAGATTTTCAAATGTCAATATGTATTATTATGCAAATCAACTGTTGATATACTGCTCTAATGTCGAACGACAATGGAGTGCAAATGGAAATATTTTAATGAATGTTTTCCAAGAATGCCAGAGTATTATATAAAACATACATATATTTTTACTGTCCGATGGCTTTTCCAAAACCAGAAATTTTTGTTATGCTTATATGAAAATTTTAATAATGATTGCAAATCGAATGGTTCAAAAGATGTTTTTTTTTATTGTTGATTAGTTGCCAGGACCACATCTCGCGTTGGTGCGGAACAGTTTTTCATCCGCGGAATGAAATGAGTTAGACTTAGGCATGCTTGCCTTAGTTAGTTTTTAGTGAAGACCAATTAATATATATTGTTTTTACATATCATGTGTGTAAATAAACTACGATTTATTAAATTTAGGCCCTATATGAACTATTTTATAATTCACTCTATATTTAATAGCGCATACATAGTACATATGTATATAATGTATAGATAAACCAGTCTACATAATACCACATAAATTAAGTCATGTTTTGTTCACATTGCAAACTACTCTTAAAAATGTATAGTTAATTTATTAAACTCAAAAAGTGAATGTGGTTTTATTTAAAAATAGTTACAAATATTTTTTTGTATGCAAGCACATATTTAACGCCCAGAAACGTGTTCTCATTTTTAAGGTTATTTTCTTATTACCACATATGTAAAACTAAAAAAATAAATAGTTCAGTTTGAATTAATTGATAAGATATAAAAAATAAATATATACATGAAGAACCAAAATAATTAATAATATTAATAAATTAATGTGATAATAATTAATTTGTACACATTCAAGAAAAATCGTAAACATTTTATTTTTAACTCTAAATTTATACTTATATTTTCTTAACTCTACATACTGGTTTTGTAATGGGTGTTATATAAATATCAATTTCTTAACTCTAGCTTGCCAATAAAAACGTGTGACGGTAATTACATATTATATACATATAATATATGAATCTCATAATTTATTTCACGATAGTAATTAATGTCTTATACTAAAATTATTACTTATAATGGCACTATATTCTGCAATATAATAGTTTTTATTTTTTGTTGTTTTTTTATTTTATTATTCTTCCTTTTTATGATAATATAATTTATTTTGTTTTTTAAAGATCGATTTCGGATAATTCCTTCTTCAGTTTCTTAAAAATTACTAACCCTACTATTAGGATTAGTAATTTTTAAGAAACTGAAGGAGTTATCCGAAATCAATATTTAAAAAAACAAAAAAATTATATTATCACAAAAAGGAAGAAAATTAAATAAAAAACCAAAAAATAAAAACTACAAAGAGTTTTATTTTTGTATATATAAATTAAAAAGTGATAAAATAAAAAATAAAAATGGATAACCATAACTCAAATCTTTTAAATTGTTTAACTTGAAAACCCGTTATTAATAGTTATGTAGGCAACGTTTTCAACCAAAATTTTATGTGATGCACGAATTGTTACGCACTAATGCAAGCAGTAATTCAAAACAATAATTTATTAGGTACGGGATTTTTTTTTTGAATTGGTTGATGCATTTATAAATTGTCTTTTGAAGAATAATATGAAACACAAAATTTATGATGTTCGGAATTGTTTTTTTGAATCCGCTATTGTCATAGGTAAATTTTCCATTATAAATTGAAATAAAAAATGTATGATATCCAATAATTTTTTGAATCTGTTAATTTTCTTACGTTTTGAATTTGAATCCATAATAATTATCTAGTCTAAACTAATAAAGTGAAAATTATAATGGCCGAATCATCTATAGAACTATCGTCGAAAAATTGGAATAACCAACAGACATTGTTGTTAATCATGCAAGTCAAGAAATATCCATGTGTCTGGAATCCGTTAAATACGCATTTTCTAAATATGCCAAAACGCAATGCTATAGTTTAATTCTTAAAGAATTAAAAAAACTTAGAGAGATCCAGGTATAATTTTACTATACAGAAACAACATGAATATAATTTTTTTTTAAAATTTGTTTCTTGTTGTTCTCTAGTCAAAAAATCAATATGAAATGAATTTTTCTTACACATCCATACATAGATAAGGAACAAGAGATGATGCATCCTCGCGTGGACGCAATCAAATTGTTGTGTTGTCATGTACTGCATACTCGTGTGGACAAGGCCATTAAATGTGCCAAGTCGTACTCGCCCAATCAAATTTGATCAACGCAAATGACCAGTGTTTGTGTATATTATACCTATACGTTGGTGCTATTATCCACACGATTCGAGAAAAAATATGTATGTTATATGTTCGTCGAATATTCGCCGACTTTTGCAAGCCGTGTGCGGCAGCTAGAAGACAATATATAATTATATTCTATTGATCCAAATGTCGTCTTCAATATTTGCTCACCTCGAACTTTCCTTATCTGATGTTCAAATATAATTCACATATCCACTATCAACCATTTTCTTCATTATGAGATATTTATGTACTAATCTAATACGAGTGTGTGTTCCAATTACTAATCGCGATAAAAAGAGGTAGAAGTAGCAACGTAAATCGTATAAATGAGATGATGAATCAAAATATTTTTAACTAAGTACTATTTGGTTTAACTGAAAAATGTATTAGTCACCTATCGCGAGTTGCGATATAAATAAAGTGAATTAATCATTAGTTAGTACATTGACTTTAGAAATTTGGCGGCTTTATTAGATGAATTTCTTAGTTCATTAAATAGTACATAAATAGTGGGCGTGAGTTGTTCAGAATTTCTCACGTAATTTTTAACTATTAGAGTACACGTGCGAGCCATGACAGATATGGTATATGGGATATCATATAACAGGTAGTCAAAACTCAACCGGTATTTTGAGTGCTGTGCTTTAATGTGTTATATCTAGCACTATTATTTATTTCAGATCTGACAAATAAAAACTATAAAAATAATCAGTTTATAAAGGCCATTACTGGCCCCTTACTGAGTCAACAATTTGGCTCCATCGGTTTCAATCCTGAGCTTGGTCTTCATACGTCTAAGACAATCTGAAGAGGCGAAGCCGTTCTCTATGTACAGTTCTCTATTCGTGGAGCGATCGTCGCCTACAACGACCTCTGCGCCTACCATATGATGGATTTCCTTTCAGAGATCGCTGCACAATTCTTTCTGGATCAGGACTCAGAACGTGACCGAGCCAGCGTACTAGCCGAGATCTCTGATTTCGATATTGTACAGAGCTCGGTATGTACCATCTACTTCTCGTTTTGGGCCTAAAAAAACACACGCATGACTTCTCTGGACCCATTTCTAGTACTCATCAGTCACCGCCTAACTTTCACATCCAAACATAACAACGGGCCTGATCAACGCTTCGTAAAGCTTCAGCTTCACGGCACTTGATAGATGTTTTTTAGCAGTGGCCTTAGAGGATACAAAGCACGACTGCCAGCTGCCAGCCGCACTTAATATCCTCACACTCGTTGTTACCGTGAGTGAGAAGAGAGCCCAAATATTTGAACATTCTCACTTCCTCAAACATGTAGTGGCCACTACTAAAATCTGGTGTGCCATTGTCCCTATAACCAGAGATCATGTATTTTGTTTTGGACTCATTGATCTGGAGTCCAACAGAGGCTGAAAACTCTACAAGCGGATCAAGTATTTCCTTCACTATTACTTATTTCCTTCACTAGTTGCTATTCACCCCAATCACGCATATGTCATCTGCATATGCAAGCACCTGATTGGACGGGCGATATAAGATGATATGCTGAGGTGTTTCAGTTTTACGGAAGATGTACTCCAACATGAGATTGAAGAGTTTCGGGAACAGAGCATCTCCCTGCTGAACACCCGAGTTAACTACAAAAATGGTCGATAACCTGTTCTCAACTTTAACACATCATTGAGACTGCGTCACTGTCATTCTACACAACCGTGCCAGTTTTGTTGGTATTTCTAGGTGTTCCAGAGCAGACCACAAACTCTCGATTGATCGAGTCATAGGCCTGTCAGAAATCCAGGAACACCCGATGTACAGGGTTGGATGTGTAATAATGTTTAGATAGAATCATCCGGAGTGAAAAGAAAAGACCTGATTAATGGCTGATCGATTCGGACGAAATCCTCCGTGATAGTCACCAACCAAACCCTCCGCTAGAGGGGTGATTCTATCCAATATAATGTAGAACAGTAACTTGTATGCTGTGCAAAGGAGAGCTATACCGCGATAATTCTCACATTTCAGGCAGTCTCCCTTCTTGAAGATGGAGCATATGACGCAGGCCAGAAAGTATGGTGTAATCCAGTAATTCCTTTAAAGACATTACGCAAATTGCACTCATCAAGAGTTGCAGTACTTTCACAACCTTAAGATCAGCCTTGTTTTTTCTCGCGATTGTGAGACGTTGTTGCACTTCACTATGGGCTATATTTTGTTGCTCGACTACAAGACATCACTCGTTATCAAACCAATCATTCTTGGGTCTAACTTTCACTATACCTAAAGAGCAGCACTTACAAGTGAAGTTTTCAATACCTCCCAGACAGAGTAGACACAGTCAGACTGGCGAAAGTTAGCTTTCTCAACGTTGTCGCTGGCAAGGTCCTGATATCATTTCTTTTGAACTTCATTTATCAGACCTTCACAGTCCAAACGTCCCATGCGTTTCGCTATGCTCCCAGGTTTGTACGAAACTTCTATCGTAGCTTTGCAGGGACCAAATGATGATCGCTGTCTACGTATTTGGTTGCTGACCGATAAGTGCTGACATCCTGCACAACCCGAGCCCGTTCTTTAGAAATAAACACATCTTCAATTTGGCTGCGGGAAGAAGTTCCACGAGGATGGGTCTATGTATCTAGATGTATCTGTTTGAGGGAAAAACGTGCTTGCTACTCTAAGATCGTGCGCAATTGCAAAGTACATCATTCTCTCACCATTATCGGTCGCAGGTTCGTGTCGGGAGTACGGACCTATGTTCTCACACAAGTCGGCTTGATTTCTGCCAGCTCTAGCATTAAAGTCCCCAATTACCATTCTAACATCGTGTTCGGGTATAGATCTCATCAGATTGTCCAATTCATTATAAAATGCCTGTTTATCTTGGAGCTGGCTGACTTCTGTGGCGCGTGTACACAAATTATCGACAAGTTGACTAACTTCATGCGCAAGTGAAGCTTACACAATCGGTTATTGACTGCTTGGAAATCCAAAACAGCCTTCTTTACCTGCGGCCCGAGAAGAAACCCTAATAAAAACTATACCGCTAATCAAAATTGGTCGATATATGTATATGCCTACCATTGAGCAGCGCATTGAGATTGTGAATATGTATATGTATTATGTACACTGTGAAAATTTAGTGTGAGTTAATGCCTCTGAAAGCCGTGATTATAGCCAAAATCAATTATGGTAGTTTTGCACATGAAACCAGAAACATTCATATATTTATATACATATTCATATATCAGGGCAGCTTGACCTATTTTATGCTATTTCCATGTTATTGCAGTCTTACTTAACATATTTAGATATTCCACGCGGCATTCATTCAATTTTGTATTATTTACTAAATAAGAAAACTAAATTTAGTTATTTGTGTCTTGTGTAGCAATGGAAAATGAAAAGTCATTAACATTCTCGACCAGTTCTATATTTATGATTTTTGGATGGAACAGTATATTGACTACTGATTATGCAGATACAATAATCATTACTTTATGTAGTATGGGTATTAGGAGCCATGCCTAAAAAAATTAATACAACGTAGTGCGTACTCGAAATTTCTAAAATTAAGTCAAACGTACCTCAAACCATTAATCGAATTTAGAAAATTTAGTTTAAATTTAGAAAAAAAATCTTTTGAAAACGACCAGAAAATAATATTTGGATCAGTTTCGCACGCACTTTATCAACACTTTCTTTAGAAACAGTAATTTCTATTTGTAGTAAAAAAAATCATGTGAAAATTTATATCAATTATGAATTCGATAAAGACGACCCCATTCCTACTGATGTCATTACCATGTGACAAAGCTCTTATCTAAAAAATTGCATGTCAAATGAATCATTACCCACTAGCGAAATATAAAAAAGTTAAAATTTCTGAAGCTACTATTATGAAAGTTGTTAGAGATACCAATTACGAGTTTCGAGCTAATAAATATATGAAAGAAATTTAGTTATCTCATTAGGCTCTGGAGACTGGGCGCCAACGGAGATATAAGTTGTATTACCGAATAATCTAGCGTATATTAGTAAAATAATTGAGAAACGGTTAAGTTCATGTTCACGAGAGATGTTAATCAAGGCTTTAAAATTGAAGAAATGCGATTGATTTACGTGCCCTAGTTACTTTATTTATAGCTATATGTATAATCATGTAAGTACATATTTTGAATTAATCAGATCTTCTAAATCGTTCTCAGTAATATGACATAATATTAATTCATAAAAAAATAGTGTTAGACGTTCGTAATTCACTGTATGTTCGGTAATTTATATAAACTGATGATTGATCGAACAAAACCGAATTAGATTTCGATCAAAACTGCCTTGTTTTGTATACGAGCACAAATATTAGGCAAACTGGAAATAACATTATTCTCTTGGTCATGAACAGTTCATGTATGAATACCATGTTAAAAGAAAATACAAAATAGATTTCAATTAAATTATATTTAATTTAGAGTTTTGTCCCCTCAAAAAATATGATGTTGTTAAGTGTAATGCTGGCGATGTTGATGAGTTCACAACAATCACCCTTTTACAAGTTTTAAAAATACCAGCCAGAAAAATCAATATGTTTCGTCAATATTCCAATTAGCTGTTAATGTTTTTGCTATTACATATGTATATCAAAGATGTCAAATGTTGACTCTAAAACTATTTTTTTTTTTAAATTTATTTATAGAGCAGACAATTTGGGACATGTTATGTACAGAATGGGACTATTGGCCACATTAAGATCACGTTACAAACAAGGAAAAGTAATTGGCGTTATGATAACAGCGTCACATAATCCCGAACCAGATAATGGTGTTAAATTGGTTGATCCAGCCGGTGAAATGTTAGAATCAAGTTGGGAAATATTAGCAACACGCTTAGCAAATGTTAGTGATAATGAATTAGAGGGTGAGGTTGCCAAAATCATTGAATCCGAAAAAATTATAATTGGGAATTCATCAAGTGTTTATGTTGGTATGGACACACGATATCACAGTCCACAATTATTAAAAGCGGTAGTCGATGGTGTTATTGCGTTAAAAGGATCAGTTAGGGAATTTGGTATTGTTACTACTCCAATGTTACATTATTTTGTTGTGTGTGCAAACACAAAATTAGCATATGGTCTGCCCACGGAAGAAGGATATTACACAAAGCTAATAACAGCTTTTAAAAATTTACGTGGAACTGAGTACTCGAATGGACGATATATTGATCGATTGGTATTTGACGGGGCGAATGGAGTGGGGGCTCGCAAAATGTTACAGTTTTTAAAACGGATGCATAATTGTATTAATGTTGAGGTGCATAATCATGGCGATGGCAAAGTTAATCATGAGTGTGGGGCAGATTATGTAAAAATTAAGCAAGGACCCCCATCCGGATTACCAATTTTGGAACCAAATTCACGATGCTGTTCAGTCGACGGAGATGCCGATCGGATTGTGTACTTTTTTACAGATGAAAATAATGTATTCCATTTATTAGATGGCGATCGTATTGCAACATTAGTTGCTGGACATTTAATGACCTTACTAAACACTTGTGGCGTTAAGGTCAATGTTGGGTTAGTTCAGACCGCATATGCAAACGGCGCCTCTACAAATTATATAACAAATGAATTGGTACGTAAATTTAAACAAAAATAAAATAATTTAGTTTACACTAATTAAATGTACTTCCTTCCAGAATATTCCTGTAGCATGTGTAAACACAGGAGTAAAACATTTACATCATAAAGCACTTGATTATGATGTTGGCATTTATTTTGAAGCCAATGGGCATGGTACAATTGTGTTCAGTGAAAAGGTTAAAGATGATGTTAAAACAGCCGCCGTAGACATGTCACTGAATGAAACACAGCGATTAACAGCCAAAAAACTATTATGGACAATTGACCTAATTAATGAAACGGTTGGTGATGCAATTTCCGATATGTTACTGGTCGAGACAATTCTACACTCACGAGGATGGGATGTGCGAGATTGGTTGGCAACCTATACTGATTTACCAAATATTCAGTTAAAAATTAGTGTTAAAGATCGTAATGTAATTACAACAACAGATGCGGAACGTATTTGTGTAAAGCCTCAGGGATTACAAGATGAGATTAATATGCTTGTTAATAAATATACGAATGGCCGTTCATTTGTTAGGCCGTCAGGTACTGAAGATGTTGTTCGAGTCTATGCCGAAGCCGATACAAAACAAAATGCTGATAGACTTGGAGCAGAAGTGGCACTTGCTGTGTACCGACTTGCCGGTGGTATTGGATCCGAACCACAAATTCCTAATAACGAATAATTTTTTTTTAAAACAACAATCGAGTTATTTAACGAGATCAAAATTATCCCCATTGTTTTGATACAATTATTTTATATTAATATAATGATGCTTTTTAATTAAAGACAAGTGTATTTTTGAAATTAAAAAAATTACCTGTTTAAATTTGGAGTTATATAAGTACATAAATAAACTGTAGGTAGTAATGATAATAATAATTAAATAAAAATTCATTCCAAAGTAAAAAAGTGTAAAGGAAAATATTTCTATATTTTTAATTAACTAACGAATTAATTTGTAATTTTATATTTAATTTACATGTTTTCTTTTGTATAATTGTTTGGTTGGTTATATTACTGTTACAAAAAAAAACTAAACGTTGAGTATATTAGAAAATTGTATTTTTAATGCTCAAATAACTTTTAACATTTTTTAATTATAAAAATATTAATAAATTTGATATACATACATAAACAAAATTGCATGTATGTAAACGCTTTCATTTAAAAAAAAAAGCACGTGTTTTAATTAACCGATAGTAATTAATACCGGGTTCCCATCGTGATAGTTTATTAGTATTATACTACGACGATGGAAACGCGAAGTTGGTAGTATAATACTTTATTATAATATTTCAGTATACTATCTATCAAAAAATATAGTAGGTATCAAATTATATTTTTAACAATATATTTCATGAGTGTACATTTTTTACAATTTCGATTCGATCGATTTTTTTTGTGGTATTTTGATATTTTTTTTTATTTGATTTTTTTTAACAGTTTTAAAGGCCATTACTGGCCCCTTACTGAGTCAACAATTCGACTCCAGCGGTTTCGATCCCGAGCATGGTCTTCATACTGTCTAAGACAATCTGAAGAGGCCAAGTCGTTCTCTACACCGTGGAGCCATCGTCGCCTGCAACAACCTCTGCGCCTACCATATGGTGGCTCTCCTTTCAGCCCAACTTTCACATCCAAACATAACAACGGGCCTGATCAACGCTTTGTAAAGCTTCAGCTTCACGGCACTTGATAAGCGTTTCGATTTTAGCAGTGGCCTTAGAGGATAAAAAGAACGACTCCCAGCTGCCAGCACACTTTAATATCTTCAACCACACTGTTATCGTGAGTGATAAGAGAACCCAAATATTTAAACCTCCTCTCTTCCTCAAACGTGTAGTGGCCACTACTAAAATCTGGTGTGCCATTGTCCCTAAAACCAGGGATCAGGTATTTCGTTTTGGACTTGATATAACTATACGTTTTTGATTTAAATACATAGTTATTGTGATTTGATTATTGTAATGAAATTTGTATAAAACAAGATAAATTTCAATATTCAAACGAAATTATTAGGCTTACTTCACACTATTTGATGGAAACCCGACTATAAAGCAGCGTACATAACATCGGAGAATTTACCATAGTATTGAGTTAAAGTTAGACGCTGATGTTTTCGATCAAAATTTAGTCCATTTTGTTAGACTTTTAAATTTTTCATTATCATTTATCAATTTGAGATTGGCTGTGTCAATACCAAATTGTTTATTATTGTGCGTTTTGAGATAAAATGTCTTATTTGGATTGTTTAATTGATTTGTTCTAGCAGTGATTTTAAATAATAATAATAATCAGTTTTAAAGGCCCTTACTGAGTCAACAATCTGGCTCCTACGGTTTCGATCCTGAGCATGGTCTTCATACTGCCTAAGAAAATCTGAAGAGGCCAAGTCGTTCTCTACATCGTGGAGCCATCGTCGCCTGCAACGACCTCTGCGCCTACCATATGGTGGCTCTCCTTTCAGAGATCGCTGCACAATTCGTTCTGGATCAGCACGCAGAACGTGACCGAGCCAGCGTACTCGCTGAGATCTTGATCAGATCTCTGATCTCGAAATTGTACAGAGCTCGGTATGTACCATCGCTTTCGCGTTTTGGACCGTAAATCACACGCATGATTCTTCTCTCAAATGTAAGGAGCCAACTCTCGTACTCATCCGTTAACGACTGCCAGATACCAGCCGCACTTTAATATCTTCACCCACACTGTTATCGTGAGTGATAAGAGAACCCAAATATTTAAACCTCCTCTCTTCCTCAAACGTGTGATGGCCACTACTAAAATCAGGTGTCCATTGTCCCTAAAACCAGAGATCAGGTATTTCGTTTTGGACTCATTGATTTGAAGTCCAACTAAAGCTGAAAACTCTACAAGCGGATCAAGTATTTCTTTCACTCCATTGCTATTCAGTCCAATCACGCATATGTCATCTGCATATGCAAGCACCTGATTGGATTTGTTGGCATTCCGAGGTATTCCAGAGCAGACCACAAACTCTCTCGATTGATCGAATCATAGGCCTGCCGGAAATCCAGGAACACCTGATGTACGGGGATGGATGTCTCATAATATTTAGATAGAATCATCCGCAATGAAAAGAACTGATCGGTGACTGATCGAATCGGACGAAATCCTCCTTGATAGTCACCAACCAAGCCCTCCGCTAGAGGAGTGATTCTATCCAATACAATGTATGGCAGTAACTTGTAGGCTGTGCAAAGGAGAGCTATACCGCGGTAGTTCTCACACTTCAAGCGGTCTCCCTTCTTGAAGATTGGGCATATCGCGGCCACTTTCCATTCGTCAGGCATAACTTCGGTTAGCCATACTAATCGAATAAGGTCGAAAAGACAGTTCCACAAAGTATCCCCTCCGAATATCAAGAGCTCCGAATTAATGCAGTCCACTCCAGGTGAGCGGTTTCGTTTCAATCTCTGCATGGCTTTAGTGAATTCCTCATGGGATGGCTCCTCAGTGCAAATCTCCGCAGTCTGTATTAGAGGTGGCTCAACAATAGTCTGTGACGCATGATGGACGTCAAGCAGGTCAGTAAAGTGTCCACTCCATGCGTCAAGTACTGCGTCGATGTTGACACAGAGGTTTCCATCCCGGTCCCGAATGGCGGTTGACGTAGGCCTGAAAGTATGGTGCAGTCCAGTAATTCCTTTAAAGAAATTACGCATACTGCACTCAATGCTGAGTTGTTGTGCTTTCAGAACCTCGGCCTTCCCCCATTCCCGCTTCTTCCGTCTACAAATCCGCTTAGCTGTCCTTCTTGCAAACGCAGCCATGTTTTTCCTCGCGAATGTGAGACGTTGTTTCATTTCACTATGGGCTATATTTTGTTGCTCAACCGCAAGACGACACTCGTCATCAAACCAATCATTCTTGGGTCTGACTTTCACTATACCTAAAGTCTGTTGAGCAGCACTGACAACCGAAGTTTTCAGTACCTCCCAGACAGAGTTCACGCAGTCAGACTGGTAATTAGCTTTATCAATGTTGTCGCTGACAAGATCCTGATATCGTTTCTTTTGATCTTCATTTATCAGACCTTTACAGTCGAAACGTACCATGCGTTTCGCTGTGTTTCCAGTGATTTTAAATAACAAATAAATTCAACGAAATGGATCAAAATATGGATATGGCCATATTGGGACTGATTTACTGACTAAACAACAAAACACAGTTCCAAATTAAAAGAATGCATTTTAGAACAGTATTGCACTTTCTACTGAATCTATATTAATAATTAATATTAATCAAATGACGAAAGGTGATTTCTGGTAGATCGGTGTACCGTCGGACAAAACGATTCTCATCTCTGACGGATTATTAAATCTACTACAGTTTATTTCGGATATTCGCAGTCAAAATACCTAATGAAAATCATTTATTTTAATTCACAATATGTAAAAAATCTAATTTTATTATAATATTACATAATTTTAGCTACACAAAATATAATTAAAACAATATACACAAAAATTGATATATACACGAAATCGAAAAATCAAATCAAAACGTCAAAATTCAAAAAGAGCAAACTATATAATATGCAGTACATTTATATTACACTGCGTATTACAGTTAGCTCTTTTAAGAGTCTACCATAGAAAAAATATGAACATAAATAAAAATAAGAATTTTATCGAAACCAATTTTTTTTATTTTTTTTTTGACATTCAAGCCGCTCTCATGCAAATGAGTCTAAAGCCGCTCTCATGCAAATGAGTCTAAGGCTGTTTCCGAAACCGATACTTATTTGAAACTTATTTACTTATTTGCCGCCATCTTAAATAAGTATGAAAAATCATCCGAATCGATTTAGCATACTTATTTTGACAGTAATGTCAAAACAATACAAAATTATTTATGTTAACCTATATGAAAAAACGGTAGGCAAGAATTTACTGCTTTTTAATTCATTTCAGGAATTAAAATATACAATTATACTTTCAAATAATTGGCAGGATATTTTAAAATCATGTGGAAAATAATTTTATTTTGGAATTTAGAACAGTGATGATCAACTATAAATAAGTGGAAACTGCTGTAGATAGTTGAACGACAAAAAGCTCTGTAGATAAATAGATTAAAACCAATAATAGCAACTGAGCGAATATATGTATGTATGTGCAGAAATATTCAGTAGAAATACTGCTAACTAATAATAATAAATAAAATAATTTTTCTTAAAAAAATTAAATATGTACGAGTATACATATATATTATAAACACCAAAATTACATGATCATAAATATTTGACACATTTTGACAGATAATTTAGATTTTCTTGCAAGAAAGAGATAGCAAATAAGTTTCCTCGCGAGGATACTTATTTGAATAAGTAACAGAGCTCTCACAATGGAAAACTTTTTACTTTTTAAATACAAGTTTGTATGAATTTTATTTTGAGAAAAAAAAAATTTTTGTTCGTTATGTTGGTGAAAATCTTTTAGAAAAAGTTATCGAACTCCTAACTTTTGCCTTAAGAATTGAAACGAATGAAGTTAACAACATTTTAAAATAGGCGCCAACAAATATTTTTCGTTAAATGTCAGCATAACATAACCCAACAAAAAATAATTTATAATTTTCTATTTAGTACACTGTCTAAATACTATTATAATTAATTGTACTTTCAATTTTTATTACAAAATTAATTTTTTTTAAGAAATACGAGAACAAAAAAATTATTATTAACTATATAGAGGTTGGAAAATTAAATGTCACAATTTTTGTAAACAACTTTTGTAAACAATTCTTAATGATGATGAAGTTGGCTTCAATTTAATTTTCTTTTTCATTGTGCGAGCTAAAAAAATTCAAAAGGCAAAAGTCAAAAGTAAAAAGTAAAAAGTTTTTGCATTGTGAGAGCTCTGTAAGTCTCCACAAATAAGTATTTCGTTTCGGAAACAGCCTAAGGCTTATATGAGACGAAGTCAACATGACGGAGTTAAATTTTGTCCATCTCGTTATAAACATTTCGCAGTCGTACCAATTTATAGAGCAAATAGAGCAATAGCAAACAGAAAAAATAAGGAAATCGGTACGATTCCTTTATTTTTTTGTTTGCTATTGCTCTATTTGCTCTATAAATTGGTACGACTGCGAAATGTTTATAACGAGATGGACAAAATTTAACTCCGTCATGTTGACTTCGTCTCATATAAGCCTTAGACTCATTTGCATGAGAGCGGCTTAATAGCAAACAGAAAAAATAAGGAAATCGGTACGATTTCTTTATTTTTTTGTTTGCTATTGCTCTATTTGCTCTATAAATTGGTACGACTGCGAAATGTTTATAACGAGATGGACAAAATTTAACTCCGTCATGTTGACTTCGTCTCATATAAGCAACCATAGAAACATAATAATTCTTATGTGGCAGCGTTTGTTTTGTTTACATTTTTTATTGTTGCATAACTATTCATTCTTTGTGTATCACATGAGTATTTCGAATAAAACATTAATTTTTCAATTAAATCAGTTTAGATTTCAAATTAAACGTGTGTTAACTATATATATATATTGTTAACTATGTCCTATTATTTCCTTAAAATCAAATTTTAATAAATAATTTCTTAAACTATGATGAAATCTAATCAAATTGTAGCAGCAGAACAATAAAATTTTCAATATTTTATTTATTATCACACTTAATAAAAATTATTCAAACAATTTTAGAAAATTATTTATATTTGATTAACAATTAAATAGAAATATAATTCAATATATACATATGTATGAAAAAAATAATCATAAGATAGAAATATTAAAATGGCTACCACCGCATGAAAATATTATTCCCTTTTGTTTTCCTTAAAATATCAAACAAAACATCTGTTTTGCCATCTCTCTTATTTTTTCTTATGTTTGGGCGAAAAATTTCGCATGCCATATTTTTTTTATGTGACAGATGAAATTTAACGAGGTTTCGTTGGATTTTTTACGTTACGTTATTTTTTCCATGGCCGAATACACAGAAATGCCATTTATAGCATTCTTATTTTTTTTTACGTTATTTCCCTAATTTTTTTTATGTCATCCCTAGTTACCACTTGACACACAATAATTAAAATTGTTTGAAGCGAGAATGAGAAAAATATATCATCTGCAAAAAAAAATCATACCGAAAAGACCCCAATAAACCAAAAAAAAGCAGATGAAAACGAAAAAATGATTTCGCGCTTCATCTGCCACTATAAACAGACGTCAATACATGTACGTAAAATGTATAATATCAAAACCGTTCCAATATGTAATAATTATATTATATGTACAAAAATCTAATTTTATTATAATATTACATAATTTTATAATAAACTTAAATAGCTACACGAAATACAATTAAAACAATAAACACAAAAATTATCGGTGACACGAAATCGAAAAATCAAATCTTTTTATCTTCTATTTATATTACAATTTATATTTCCAATTTTCTATGAGATAAGTTAAATTTATCTAAGTACAGTTTGAAATTATTTTATATTCAAATTGATAATTTTTAGTTTTTAGTTTTTGGAAAACTATTATTTTTCTAAACAGTTATCGCGGTAGAAGCTCTCCTTGCACAGCATACAAGTTACTGTCATACATTTTATTGGATAGAATCACTCCTCTGGCGGAAGGCTTGGTTGGTGACTATCAGGGAGGATTTCGTCCGAATCGATCAGTCACTGATCAGGTCTTTTCGATGCGGATGATTCTATCTAAATATTATGAGACATCCATCTCCGTACATCAGGTTTTCCTGGATTTCCGGCAGGCCTACGACTCGATCAATCGAGAGAGTTTGTGGTCTGCCCTGGAATACCTAGGAATGCCAACAAAATTGGTACGACTGTGTAGGATGACAGTGACGCAGTCTCAATGCTGTGTTAAAGTTGAGAACAGGCTATCGACAATTTTTGCAGTTAACTCGGGTGTTCGGCAGGGAGATGCTCTGTCCCCGATACTCTTTAATCTCATGTTGGAGTACATCTTTCGTAAAACTGAAACACCTCAGCGTAACATCTTATATCGCCAGTCCAATCAAGTGCTTGCATATGCAGATGACATATGCGTGATTGGACTGAATAACAACGGAGTGAAAGAAATACTTGATCCGCTTGTAGAGTTTTCAGCTTCTGTTGGACTCCAGATCAATGAGTCCAAAACGAAATACCTGATCTCTGGTTTTAGAGACAATGGCACACCAGATTTTAGTAGTGGCCACCACACGTTTGAGGGAGTGAGGAGGTTCAAATATTTGGGCTCTCTTATCACTCACGATAACAGTGTGGGTGAGGATATTAAAGTGCGGCTGGCAGCTGGCAGTCGTATCCTCTAAGGCCACTGCTAAAATCTAAACACTTATCAAGTGCCGTGAAGCTGAAGCTTTACAAAGCGTTGATCAGGCCCGTTGTTATGTTTGGATGTGAAAGTTGGGCGCTGACGGATGAGTACGAGAGATGGCTCCTTACATTTGAGAGAAGAATCATGCGTGTGATTTACGGCCCTAAACGCGAAATAGATGGTACATACCGAGCTCTGTACAATTTCGAGATCAGAGATCTGATGAAGATCCCCGATATTGTACATGAAGTTAGATCTCAGCGAGTACGCTGGCTCGGTCACGTTCTGCGTGCTGATCCGGAACGAATTGTGCAGCGATCTCTGAAAGGAGAGCCACCATATGGTAGGCGCAGAGGTCGTTGCAGGCGACGATGGCTCCACGATGTAGAGAACGACTTGGCCTCTTCAGATTGTCTAAGACAGTATGAAGACCAAGCTCAGGATCGAAACCGTTGGAGCCAGATTGTTGATTCAGTAAGGGGCCAGTAATGGCCTTTAACACTGTTATTATTTTCTAAACAGTTTGTTTTCGTTTTTTGTTCTGTTTATAAAAAATCGTGTGCCGATTTGGTACGAACCATTTAAACGAGCATTTGATTTTTTTTATTTCGTGTTAATAAAATTTTCAGTTTATTTTAGGATTGCAGTTAAAGCATATTAGCATATGTATGTAAATGGCGATTTTCCAAATTAATATAAGTATAATTAAATTTATATATGTAAATATAGTTTGTTATTTTAATTAAAATATATTTAGTACATACGGTTATTTTGTACATACAATTAGATTTTTTCCCGATCTAAACCACGGGTTACTAGATTATCTGACGGCGAATCATCGATATGCCACATTTATCATACTCCCAAAATACCATGGTCCACGGCTCTCCATAATTACAGAAGCGCTTTACATGCTTCAAAACTTTCCCATAACCTCAATTAAGTACAATATATTTTTATATCTTGCAATTTGTGACATTCTCGCTAGGAGTATTTTTAAATTTAAATTTTACCAATTAACTTAAACTAAAATAAAAAAAAAGTTAACAAACAAGCTATGCAGTTGCATTCTATATATTGTCAAACAATAATATTACAAGAAACATACATTAATTGCTTCAGTATCAAAATTAATAATTAATAAAATCTGTAAACGTCAATCGGTACCAGTTATAAATATATACTGTACAAAATAGACAGTAAGTTTTAATTAAGATAATACATAAATGATGCTTAATATTTAAATGTATGTACTTATCTTAAATTATCCCCATTATGTTGATTTTTTAATTTATATATATGTGCAACAAAATCCGCTAGTTACCTGCTTTCACTGCCGTCTTCAAAACAATTGACGATTGGAAAAGTAGAAATGCGATACCTATCGGAAATAATGTAAACCCTACGCTCTGCATTACTTGACATTTCACCATCGATTTTACAGGTAAAAGTAAATTTGGTTAATTAAATATTGTGTTTTATGTATTTATTATTGTTATAGATTAATAAATTTGTTGCTAGTTTTAATTATTAATTATTGTGTTTGAGTGAAATGTTCACTACAATGCATATATGTATACGCTTTCCGTTTTGTAATTGTTACATTGCGGCACCCCACAATGATCTCGAGATTTTTTAATATTATTATCGGAATCGGAATCCATTATTACAATTACAATCGCTTATAATTTCAACAAAAAATCAACAAAACAAGTCAGTATGTCAAATTTATACAGAGTGTAGGGTTCTTTCTTTTTCCGCTAGAGCACACGGTCCAATCGTCAATAAAGAAACTGAAAATTTCATCAACACGAAATAAAATAAAAATTATCCCCCTGTGTGAAAAAAAATCATTTACATAAAAAAATCAAATGCTCGTTTAAATGGTTCGAACCAGATCGGCATACGATTTTTTATAAACTAATACCGAAAACAAACTGTTAAGAAAAAAGTAGTTTTACAAAAACTTAATATTATCAATTTGAATTTATATCTATCTGTTCTCAGAAAAATTTTACTTATCTCATAGAAAATTGAAAATAAAATTGCATCATAAATATAAAATAAAAGCTACTCAAAATCTACCTATAGAAAAATCCCATAGTAAATTTCATTGTTTCATATTAAAAAAATCGGCCTATACGCATAATAATGATTTGATTTTTTTACTTTGGCCAAGGACTATAGTATAGTGGCATTGCATTTATCAATTCGATAATGATGTAGAAAAATGTCCGATGTAGATGTTGAAAAATGTTTAGCATGCTAGAATCGGACATGAATTTCATAATTAACGAGTAAAGAAATCGCCTCTCGCTTCAAAATTTTTCCTCGACGTGGGATCCCAGAATTCAAAATCTACTCGATTTTTTAAAAATAAACACGCTATAATAAAATAACTTTAGTGTTGTACACTAACAAAAGATTGAGCAAATCTGTAAAATACATCAGGCAATCTATTATTGCTATCTCACTCAAATCGTTTATTTGGCAAAGAAAATATTTTTCGCTTTTTTTTATATACAAATAAAATTCTGATGCAATAATTTCACTAGAAGCAAAAAATTAAATTTTATTGTGTGAAATAGTTTTAAAGAATTAATTCTAACAAAATGTCTGAGGAAGATGCGGTAAGTTTAATGTGAAAGCTTCTTCTCATTGAGGTTTGTGAAAGATGTGCGATAAAATAATATTGTGGGCATTAACAGAGACCATGCTTTCATCATTATAATTATGAAAGAATTGTTTTTATCATTTAAAGTAATTGTAAATTATCGCCCAGTAGTTGGTAAGGTATTTCCAGTTTTTCTTGTTTTCCTTCTAAAACTTGAAAGTGTCTTAATATAATATACGTGGAAATACGATAACCCAAATTTTAGGTTATGTTGCAGCCTCTGTTTTGTAATTTCTCTGATAGGACAGGTTAAATTATAAAAGTTAATTTTTTTTTGTTTCCTTTGATTTTCAGATATTCGATCCGTCTCTTCAAAAGAAGAAAAAGAAAAAGAAGACTGCATTTGATTTAGATGCAGCTTTGGCAGTGGTGGATGCACCTGAGACCAGTAGTGGTACAACGGAATCAAATCAGAATGATGACGTAAAGCCAAATGAAGATATTGGCAATGATTTAGATGAAAATTTAGATTTAGAAAGTTTTGGTAAAAAAAAGAAAAGAAAGAAGAAGCCTTTCAACTTGGATGAAATAGACAATGCTCTGCCATCCGTGAATGAAGTAAATAGGGATGAACAAATAATCGCAGAACAGGGACAAGAAGATGTTCCAAATACAGAGGAAGATTTTGATTTGGACCTAGACTTTTCTAAAACTAAAAAGAAGAAGAAAAAGAAGAAGGAATTGGAAGACATTTTGGCCGATAAAGTTGATGATGATCGTGATGATGGAAACGAGAATGGTAAGTTTAGCTTCTTTAATCTATTTAAGTTTTGACGGATTTCTTCTCTTTTTGTTAACAATTTTTATATTATTTTGTATCTTATTGTTCCAACATGTCTTACCGATACGGATAATATAAGTACAACTAATCTTGGTATGATTCTAAGCTTCGATACAAACTTAAATTATTCCAATCTGTCGGATTTATAAATTAGCGTGTCACTAACCAAATACATAATTGTATTTTTAATTTCAGTTGATGAAAATAGTTCAACATGGGCGGGATCTGATCGAGATTATACATACGATGAATTACTTCAACGTGTATTCGAAATTATATTAGATAAGAACCCGGATATGGCCGCTGGTCGTAAACCAAAATTTGTTATGAGACCACCACAAGTATTACGTGTTGGTACAAAGAAAACATCGTTTGCCAACTTTACAGAAATTTGTAAAACATTGCATAGGCAACCTAAACATTTATTGGACTTTTTACTAGCCGAATTGGGAACAAGCGGTTCAGTCGATGGTAACTCACAGTTGATTATTAAGGGCAGATTCCAGCCAAAACAAATTGAAAATGTATTGAGACGTTATATTAAGGAATATGTAACTTGTCATACATGTCGCTCGCCCGAAACAATATTACAGAAAGACACCAGGTTATTCTTCTTACAATGCGAATCGTGTGGTTCAAGATGTTCTGTTGCTAGCATTAAATCCGGTTTCCAAGCAGTCACAAGCAAGCGTGCAGCTATCCGAGCAAAGACCGCCTAAGCATAGTTATCATACCACAACACTTATAATCATTAATATTAGAACAATTGATAGGTGTTTCCTCGTTTTGCATCATTTATATTGATTTCTACTGACGATTATATTTTTTATTTTTAAAACTTAATACAATATTCATTATATTCATAAACATAAGTAAAATTTTAGTTAAAATAAAAAGATAATCATGTTCTAATATTCGTAATTCCTTGTTTCAATGGGATACTGAAAATACAAACTTATATCAATTTCAAACCAATTCCGTGTTACGTATATACATATTTCCTAAATAAAATATGAAAAAAATCTCGGCATATAATTACAAAAAATTGTACTAGATTTTTTTCCAATCTTTCATTTTCTCACAAAAAAGCCATATTGAAATTTGGAGCCAAGCAAAGGAGACGTAATATTAAAAATAAATATCTAGTAATATAATGGAGAAAACTATTTAAAATACAAAAATGTATCAAACAATAATTTAATATAATCAATGTGGTGTTAGAATAATTTGATTATTTTTTGTTGAAATAATAAAACTATCGTGGTAAGTTTCATTTCTCGGACACAGCAAAAAATTAAGAAATTCATAATGGACGCGTAATGTACAAGCAAAAATAATTCGTATGACGCTCTAAATTTGCTATAATTTATTTTAAGTGAAAAAACATATTACAATGTAAACAAGTGATATAATTTAAATATGCTATGAAATAAAAATAATAATTTTATTATATATTATCTATAATGTATGTGAAAGAATTCGCTGAAGAGAAAATAGCAATGAGCCGCCATTTTTTTATGCATCATCAAAATAGTAAAATCATTTCTTACTATAGTAAATTTTTTCAATTTGTTTTACAAATTTTTATACTGTGATCGATACGTTTGTATTGGGTATAATATGTTGATGTTGCAATCCCTATTCTACTAGTGAATAATATGCATTAATCTTAAAATTAGCACTCGAAAAGGTAAGAAATTCTAATTGTAAATGAAATGGATAAATAACAGTATCTTGTGAAAACTCAAGTATACCAATTATTTGATATGCGCATTAAAATATATTTTATTGTTTTGAATTTTTTGATATTAGTGAATATCTAAAATATGCCTGGTTGCCAATTATTTGTACATTCTTTGAAAGAAAGAAAGTAATTTTCATGTAATTTGTTGCTCTACTGCAGATAATATTGTATCTAGAAAACATATTATATTTATAATTGCTGGATTTGGGTTTTAATTTGCCAAAAATGTAATCTTCCGACATACCAATAGTAATTGAAGATTAAACCACTATAATAATGCAACTGTAAAATTATTGGGTCCTGTATTTCGTTGTGGCTTAATTTACATAAACCATGTTGTGCTACCAAGACTCATCGAATGCGATCAAGCCACTATAGATACACATTGCTAATAGTTCAATATTTGTATCTTCATTTGCAATTTAACTGGAGAACTGAATTGATTTTTGAAGTGGTTCTAAATTTTGTAACAAGTTCATTTTAAAATAAGAATGATAATTATCGTTTAACGCCAGAAATATTGGTCTAATTCCCGCCAACCATAGTAAGTTGTAACTAGATCTCAAATATTTATATTCGACGTATAAAGAAAAGCTCGAATTGATTTGGCAACTCGAGAAATTAAATGTTATCCCACAATAATAAAAATGCACTTTCACATACAGCATAGAGCAGGTTTTTAGAATTTCACAGTTTTATTTACTATACGAAGAATGTTTCTCAAGACATTTTGCACCGAGTATACATAAGTATATTGATATTAAAATTGAATTATGAAAACCAAAGAGGCATTGTGATTATTAATTAAAATTTATTTGATAATACTAATTCAAGTTGTCTCAATTAATTCGATTTCATAATTAACTTCTAATATTAATAGCTAGTTGAGTTCAATTAATTTCTGTATGGAATCTCTTATTTTTTTGGTACGCCTCTTCAATGGTTGACAGATTTGCATACGACAAATGTTTGTGTTTAGTTTATTCTTATTCTTATATCGATAGTTTTTTGAGTTATATTATATTATAATTTAACGTAGCAAATTATGTTTGAACACAATGAAACATTTATTTGATTTTTGATTAATACTACGTCAGTCATAACATAAGTCATAACGTATTGCCTAAATATTAAACACAATCTCCTATGTGGATTCGACTTGAGTGTTATAATATTACGGTGGCCGATCACAATCATTCGTTTATGTAAATAAAATTATGAAATTTGTTGCGTTGTTATTTTTATAGTTAAGAAATATTTGGATTGTAGCTATGTTTTCCCTGCTTCGCAATATTTCTGTAGAATCTAATCTTATCGCGTAATATTTATTTTGGTGGAGCATTTGTATTTAAATATATAGATTCTCAATAATCTAATAATAAACAGAAATAAGATATTCCAATATAGAGAATTTGAATTGCAAATAAATCCCATTTTTCATTTATAAATTTCTCCTATATATGTAATTATGTTTTCTATAATTTCTATCACAAAACTCCCTCTCAAATAAATAGGAATAACTATTATGAACTCTAATCATCCAAGACAAAAATAGATAAATCAGATAATTAAAATAGTACATATAACTAAAACCATATATGTAAATTGTACATACATATAAATATAATATAACTTTCATGTTTGTAGCAAAAATAATTTTATTAATATTACATCTCGCAACAGAAACTTACACCATAGACAAAATAGATTAGTATGATTGTACGATTGTCTATGCTTAAACTGAACAATAAATAAAATCACACAAGATGAGTTATTTTTTAATAGGTTTATAATTAGAATTTGAAAATTTAGGAATAAAAATATTATCACGTTTATATCCCAGTTTCGGCGATGCACTAGGTTGGAATGTTTTCTTATTATAAGTTGTATTTGTAGAGAAAACTGTTTTGTTGTTGGTTGAAAAAGGTATCTGCAACAATGGTTCAGATTTCCCTACATTGCTGGGTTCAAATAGTTTTTCGAATGGTGGTTCCAATTTTTTATTTTCAGAATGTTCCTCAATATTAGTTGCAGGATTAAATAATTCTTTTGGTTGAGGTTGGTCGCTCGATTTGACTAAATTCGTTTGATATCTATCTTTTTGTGCCTTTGCACTACGTTTGGCTTGTTCTGGTAATATTGGTGAGGAGATAAAATATTTTTCGTCGGATGGTTTTAATTTTTCACATGTAACATTTTCATTTGTTTCTATTATTTTTTCTGCATTAACATTCAATAAATCATCTCCTGCAAATACTCCTTCATTCGTTAGTTGTTCCTTGTAAGTATTAAATTCTACGTTTATATTTTCTTCTTCCGTTTTATCTGTTTCAGAATTAATTTCTTTTTTATTATCTTCATTTTTTTCATTAGGCTTGGTACCATATTCATTATTTAAAAATACATTAAATTCCGAAAATAATTCTTCCGAAATATGCGGTATAACTTCGAGTTTGTGTTCTTCTTTATTATTTAGATCATCACTGCCACTGGTAATTTCACTTAGTTTCACAACACTATCAACTTTCTTTGGTTTATCGGCAACATTTTTTATAACTGTAATCGTTTTCACATGGACACCATCATGAGATGCAATGTCAGTGGCCGCATAGCTAAAGCTTACATCTCTTTTAAACGCTCCACCACTAGTACTATTTAATGATGCATTCGATACTTCCAATGAATACGAAAAACAAGTAGTAAATAAGGTGTATATTATTAACTAAAAGAAATAAAAATTCGTTTGTACTTATTAATTTTTATTTTTAAATATAATATGTATTACCAATTTTTCCATGTTAGTCGAATTGTTGATATAATCCGAAAACGATAACTTCACATAAAAGAATCACTAAATGAACATAAATTTCTGAATTGTGCTTTTATATCATAATTTACTTTCCCCCAAAAGAAAAATTTTGTCATGGATGGATACTAAAAAATCAAGTTTTTCCAGCCAAGTTTTGATTAGAAAATTGTCGTTTCTTTTACTCTGTTAAACAGTAAAAATGTACAATTAATATATTATACATATGCATTTATTAAAATCAAGAAATTGTATGAAGCACTAACCTAACTTTGTTTAAATCTTGTTATTGTTGTGTGAATTGTTTAATTACTTATATTGCATAAAATTATATGTATAATTAAGGAATTCTTTTACAGTTTCTAGTCTGGTTATGTTTTACCCTTACATTTTTCTTGATATTTCCAATGTGCAATGCTATGCCTTAATCGTAAGTGTACGCGATAAAGAAAAACAAGGCGCGTGCTTGTGTCACGTTTATTTTTGATATCTAGATATAAATAAAGGCCTTACTACAATGCGGTGACTATTTTCGATCAGTATCATTATTTTGAAATAACAAACAAAAGAAGGAAAAGGAAAGTAATATTACTAATTTACTATCATTTTCCTTTTTCTATGCTTACTATTACAAAACGATAGCCATCAATATTGAATTATCCTGAATGTTATTAGTTGAACTTAATGCTGAGGAGAGATGATGCATATATTTTTTTTTCCGCATGTCGTATCCGAATTTTAAATCTTTATTACAGAACGTTATTTCACTCATCAAAAATATAGATACTAACATGCGGAAAGCAGTTTTACCTACGTATACACGATAGAAACCATTTACTCGATAGAAAACGTAGAGATAATGAAGTGTAGAGCACTTACATGGTATTTTGTTTAGACGTCCCGTAAATTTTTCTTTCGCTCTGAGTGTACAAAAGATGAAATTCTCCCGTGTACACTTAGCTCTACAACTTTATTGATGTACATGTATGTGCGAACAGGTCATTGCTACCGATATTAAAAAAAGTAGTGTTGCAATTTAATGTAATTAGATACCTACTATTTTAAATGAAAGAGTATTTAGTATGGTGAAAAGGTAAGTGTCTTTATTCTAGAAGTTAAAATGTAAAATTTAATTTCCATCAAACATTTTAGAAAATTACAACTTTTAACAGATAATATTATGATTATGATACATATTCTAAAGATACATAGAATATGTACTTTCAAATAAGACGCGAAATATGTGTGTTGTACCAATCAATCCAACTTTGATTTTATTAATACTGTTTATCTACTCATCATCATAATAAGCGTTCTGTAGAATGAAACAAATGTAAATATGTATGTATTTTCTTTCTATAATTATTGCTAAACATAGTTTCCTAACATTAACCGTCTAACTCATACTTACTCATAAATTCTCTGTCCATTAGGTCTTACAAAATTTATCAACTTCGGCATTCATTTTTCGATAATAAACATAACAAACATAAACTCAACACTGGCAAAAATATATCTAGATCTCTTCTTACCTACGTGGTAGATATTGGTATTGGTACTCGGACATTCCGACATAAAAATCAATATGTAAAATTAATTTTTTGGAAAAATTTCATGTGTCCTAGCCTTCGGTGATAAAAAGATAACGGAGGATTACAGCAACAGTTCTCATGTAAGCCGGATGCTTATAATAATTTTTTTTTTATGTATAAATATTAGTAAAATTAAACGATTATTTATTTATTAAATTAAATCATTATAGTTTTTGTATAAATATATCTAATAAAAAATGGACATATGTATGGCTATGTATGCACCTCGATTGAAATGCCGTGAAAAATTAACTTTCTACGCGAATAACAAATATGTATAATGAAACACAGTAAAACATTTAGGTTTATGTGTATGTTATACATAATTGTATTTCGATTAAATTTGAGTTTCTCATTAAAATAAAATGCAAAGTTGTAAGTCCCCTCTAACTAAACCTACCTACTACTACTGTTTTATACCACCTTTATATGAAATACTTACAATTTATTATTGATAATTTTTTAATTCATTCATAAAGGCTTAATTATTATTCATTCATCTGATAGAATTGTCATTTTATAGCCCAAAAGTAAAATAAAACCCGATATAGGATAACTTTTCCAATTGCGTTCTATTTTTTTAAATAATTTTTATTTCACATGAAATATAATATTTCTATAATATAGTATTTTTTATTTTTTATATGACATATTTCAAATGCAATGTAATATCAAAAATCATATATACCTATATAGAGGTTGCTTATCACAGGAACAATTTAAAAAATTAATAATATTTAGTTGTTCAGTAAAACTTCTCAACAAAATTGAAAAATTATACATATGTATAAGTTTATAATATAGTACAATTAATACTGTAATTATTTTACATTGTTCAGTCGTTTAACTGTATTGACAATTAATACTCACATTCCTAGTCACGATTTTACTTAAATATTTTGTTCTACGAAACGTCTTAGTATATATGGTTTTTGATAATAGTTATTTAATTATTTTTATAAACTTTGTACTCGTTGACACTTCTGAGAATTGTATTTACTTTTGTACTGAAAAGTTGTTCACCATTTAAATATTTTACTGTAAGTATTATAGGTGCGTTTTTTTATTAACAGAACTTCAAGTTCTATAAGAACATCGGGAATAATACTGGGAAATTTTTTTTAGTTTAACCAATATATTTAATTTAAGTTCTATTTATTTGAATAAATTTCAACTTTTAACTTTATTTATTTTTTGACGTCTATTGTGAAATAATACAGGTATCAAGCATAAAACTATGAAAAATATTTGTTTAATATAATTCCTTTTAAAATTTACCTTTTTTTCGAGTTCGTATACTATGAATTTATCGCGAACTTGAAAAAACCAATGTTTTTTACAGAACATTGAAAAATAAAATAAAATTTTATTTTAATTCGATAATAGTGAATTAAAATGTGTAGTTTAACATTAAATGTATCTTATTTATTGATAAAAAATTAAATTCATTTGGATTTTACTGAGAAAATTCTTATCCAGAACTTCATTCCAATAAGAAAATGTTTGAATTAAAAAACAATCTTTCGATATTCGATATTAGTCGTGTTTTTTAATTCAAAAAATTTTCTTATTGGAATGAAGTTCTGGATAGAATTTTCTCATTTTTTCAGTAAAATCCAAATGAATTTAATATTTTATCAATAAATAAGATACATTTAATGTTAAACTACACATTTTAATTCACTATTATCGAAATAAAGACAAATTTAACTTTATTTTTCAATGTTCTGGATAAAACATTGGTTTTTTCAAGTTCGCGATAAATTCATAGTACACGAACTCGAAAAAAAAGGGAAATTTTAAAAGGAAATATTTTAAACAAATATTTTTCATTGTTTTATGCTTGATACCTGTATTATTTCACAATAGACGTCAAAAAATATAGTTAGAAGATGAAATTTATTCAAATAAATAGAAGTTAAATTAAATATATTGGTTAAACTAAATAAAATTTCCCAGTATTATTCCCGATGTTCTTATAGAACTTGAAGTTCTGTTAATAAAAAAACGCACCTATTATCAATTCGATATTCTAAACATCAAACAACTAGTTAGCTTTTACTGGACTGCTGCTTTAATATCTCTTATATTCTTCTACGAATTAACTATCTGATAAATTACTGATATTGGTTTGGTAGGGTATAATAATTATTGGTTTAAAATTAGTGCTTCAGATAAAAAAATCACCACACAAAATCACAGGCTAAAAAATAATAAAGGTATTTCTTTTTATCGAATTGTTTATTAATTAATTTTCCTTGTTACTTAATTGTGTTTCTTTAATTAATTTCTTTTTATCGAATTGTTTATTAATTAATTTTCCTTTTCCAAAATATATTTTAGTAGAAAGCAAAGCCGGGGAAAATATTATCGTTAAAAACAACCACTAAATTTGGGGATTTTGAGTTTGGGAACTAAAGGTAAAATTGGAGATTTTGAAATGGTGATTCATAGAGAACCGTTTTGACAAACTATAGACGTGTTTGAAAAATGATAATAAAACGGTAATGTGTTAGAAAAAAATTAGAAAACAAATTTTTTTTTAAATTTCCATATTAATTAGCGTCGTTTTCATTCCGCATTTTCTTATATTTTCACTTATCTGCATTTTTACAAAAAAAAAAATTGTTTAGAAAGAGGCGAAATTTCAATATCTACTGATATATAAGCTGTCAAGGAAAGGTTGCGAGTTGGAATCTTACGACTATCTACACTCTTATTTACCTTAATACCATACATAATTTAACGCATTTGTATATGGATTATTTTTATCGATTTGAGATTCCCTTTCATTTGATGAATCATAAGAGATTTTTCCAGTTTTGCCATTTTTTTTCAAAATTTATACGTATTGTAATCATTGACATTTGTATGTCCTACATTGATACTCATATCTACAAAATCTGCATACAAAAATGTTGATAGTACCTCGCAAAATAAATTAAATTCGTGCAGATCAAGTTAATTTCTTGGGTCGTGGAACATTATTTTATTTGCTTACATTCAAAGATTATGTTTAAAGTTAAAGTTTCGGCATGTCCGAGAATATTAATACACAATTAAGCTAACTCGAAAATTATTTATTTTATTTAAAAATTATTCATTTCCATGGTAATATATAGGCATTGATAAAAATGTTAAATACATTTTTGTAATAAAAACCAAGCTTGTTTAATTTCAAAATATTATTTCATATAAAATAGCTAAATGGAGATTTCTAGATTTTATGTACTTGTGTTAAATATTAATGTATGTTAAAAGTGTATAACTTTAATACAACTAATTTCGTTCAAACTGATATCATATCTAAAGAAAAACATATGTATAGTATAGTACATTCGTGTCCTGATTGTACATGTATATTAAAACATTAATTAAATTATTTAATGTATAGTTGTTAATACTGGTTTCATATCGTAGATAGTATAATAGTAAAAAAAGTATAATACTATTTTACTATCCGGTGTGAAACCGAAGTTCGATAGTATAATAGTATATTAAAATATGTCAGTATAATAGCTATCAAAAATATAATAAGTACATATTATATTATTATTTTTTTAATTTATATTGAGACATTATACTTGTGACAATTAACTAGGTGAACATTTGAATGCGTTATTATTTGATTCAAAATACAACTATTTATTTATTATTTACGTGTATATTTAGTTGCTAACTTCATTTCGAGTGGTGTAAAACCGAATATAGTGATAGTAAAATAGTATTATACATTTTACTATCTACGGTGGGAAACCAGTATAAATTTAACAAATTCATCTGAAACTCTTGGAGTCTTAATCGGATTATCATGAATGGTTTCAAGATTTTATTCGATACCAACGCAAAGTTAACTTAACTGTCTGTTAACGATAAAGGACATTAGCATGTAGATACACAAACTCACGTTATTAAGATTATTAAATGACAATTAATTTGAAAACATGTAATTTATAATTTAAAATAAAATAAAGATATTATTTAAAACGATTTTATTAGTTTTATGGAGATTGAATAACTTGTGCTTTCAAAATGGAGTTTGAAATGAATATGAATTATAATATTTTTATTGATTGGGTCGTGCTCAAGATTTCTGGAGATTAATTGAACATGGAACAATAATTTTTTATGGAATCCGGTTATTGCCCTGAAAATATGATTTTGAGATTGAAGTATACATTTATTAACGAAACAAGTGACATTGGCTATAATTAAATTAAAGACACGGTCACTAACGATTATGCATTCTGAATCGGCTCAACAGTTAGTTATCTTCTGTTCTTATTCGAGTTTTCAATCAAAAAAGTGAAAACGAGTTCATTTTTCACATACAACAAACAGCAACTAGTAGTTTTAAAAAAAATATAATTCTGTATATACATATTATAGTTTTATATATATATATATATATATATATATATATATATATATATATATATATATATATATATATATATATATATATATATATATATATATATATATATATATATATATATATATATATATATATTATATATATATATATATATATATATATATATATATATATATATATATATATATATATATATATATATATATATATATATATATATATATATATATATATATATATATATATATATATATATATATATATATATATATATATATATATATATATATATATATACATATATATATATATATTTATATATATATAATATATATATATATATATATATATATATATATATATATATATATATATATATATATATATTTATATATATATATATATATATATATATATATATATATATATATACGCATACAATATATATATGTATATATACATATCGCTTAAATATGATTATTTTTAATTTTTAAAAACTTTTGTTTAACAAATAATTCTCATTCAACGACGCTTATTATTCGATTCTAGGATATTTAAAGAACATCAAGAAAAAACTTTTATAAAAAAGAAAACAAAATATAGCTAATTTCTTTGGTCATCAAAAATCCGATTGATTGCACGATGAGTTTTATATTAAGACTGCAAAATTTACCATGGTCTGCAAACGCGATGGACATACGGAATTTTTTCAAAGGATTAGGTATCCCAGATGGAGGTGTACATATCGTCGGAGGTGAAATAGGAGATGCTTTTATTGCTTTCAGGTACAGCATACTATTTTTTT
>OX596382.1:203521632-203608615 GCA_951394425.1 Tipula unca | reverse complement strand
AGAAATTCAAGTACGATTACTACTATCTTCTCGGACTGAAATGCAGAAAGTAATTGATACAGCTAGATTGGCAACGGCCCAATATGCAACTTTAGGCAAAAATTTAGCGGCCATTGCGACACCAACATCCGCTCATATAGTGACGCCTGCACAAATACAACCACCCGTAATTACCTCAAATTTAACTGGGCTTGTGTCAAAACAAGTAGGAGCTCTTCCAAATCATGCGACTGGAACGATTCTTTCAAATCAGACCCTTATACAATTGCAACAACAACAAACAAAACTGAACGCGTTATTAAAGAGTAATGATGTATCAAATGATACTAAAACGGATGATCGCAGCTCTAGTGAAAAAGACCGAAAACGAGATTCTGATCGTAGAGATCGAGGCTATAGATCGCCGAGATCACGATCACGTGATCGCTCGAAGCGATCACGGACGCGTTCTAGATCACGAGATCGTCTTGGTCGAACAAGAAGACGTCGTAGCCGCAGCCGAGAACGTCGTAATAGGCATCGTCGCAGTTCATCGCGCGAACGTAGTCGAAGCCGTGAACGTAATAATCGTGATACCAAAAAGGAACTGCCTAATCCATGGGCGATTAATCCTAATCCAGCAACATCACTTCCTATCGGAAGTGATGTAATAAAAATGCAAAAATTAGATGAACTAAGGAATCCAGGTGCATTTCAAGGTAATACAGGACTTTTACTACCGGATAATGCGCCCCTATTTACCACAAGCTCATCACTCAATAAACCGCTAATTGTTACAAATAATTTTATTACCTCATCATATGATCAAAAAACTGTTCAGAACGATAAAATTGAAGGTCGATGTGTTAAAATATCCAAAATGGATCGAATTACTGGGTATGGTGAGATCCGAAGATTTTTCGCTGGTCTACAAATCCATCAGAACGGAATTAAAATGATTAATGATAAATCGGGAAGGCGGACAGGTGTTGCATATATTCGATTTGCTCGATTAGAGTTCAGAAGAATGGCTCTACTACAATCTGGGTTAACTTTACGAGATGCTAAAGTTGAAGTGATTCCGCTTCCTGACGAAGATTTTGATGACGCGGTTGATTCGTATAAACCCCGGTATGACCATTATAGACGTGGTGGTAGTTATCGAAGTGACGATGATGATGATGATCGTGACAGTGATGATGACTACTATCGCAAAGATCGCGATCGCAGCCGGAGTCGAAGTCGTGAACGTGATCGCAATCGTTCGAAAAATTGCGATGATTCCGATGATGATGATTTACAGATAATTTCGAATACTAGTCGAGATAATAATACTGATAACGATGAAGATGACGTTAAACTCGTTTCAGATAGCTCAAAAGATTCATTTACCACACTTTTAATCAAGGACATTCCACCGTTTACTAAAGAACAAGATATTATTAAGATGTTTTCAAATTATACTCTTGTTCACATATTGATTTGCAAAAATGTTGATGGAACAAAAGCCAACTACGCATACGCTAAATTCCATCGGGCCGAGGATGCTAAATCGGCATTAAAAGAAAAAGCATGCCATTTAATTGCATATCGGAATGTAACAGTTAGTCGAGTCTCAGACGATATTTATGATAAAGATAAGAATGAGATTAATTCCGATATCAATTTACTAGACTCAGAGCTACAGTCTTCTACGGCTAAACAACAAACAAATATAATTGTTTCAGATAATAATGCCATTGCTAAACCAGAAGAAAAGGAAGAAAATATGGATAGCAATACAGAGAGGAATAAAGTCAAACCTCCACTAGATCCCAGATTACAAAAAGCTCAGACTAGCCAAAATGCATATTTAATGAATCAATTCGATAATAGCTGTAACAATGTATGGGGGCCAAATGCGACACAAACTACATCGTCGGTGTGGCAAATGAATATGGGAAACGGAGGAAATAGTTTCATGAATGGTAATAGTAATGACAGTAGTGTGTATCAACCCCGAAAAGACCCTAGACTAAGTCGATTTGATAATGCAAATGCAGCATCTACACAACCTGTGCAACCATGGAGTAATCCCGCTGATTTGAATTCTTTAAATAATTTCACAAATATTTTATCCAACAACAATAATAATGTTCCGTTGATTCGTGACCCTCGACAAAGGAATACCGGCACTACATTATACAATAATGCCACATCTCCGCCCTCTATGGACGAGAGCACATATATGTCAAGTGTTCAAAATTATGCACTCCAATCTAATGTAATACACAGTGTGGTCATATCAAATTTAGAATCAAAGATTACGGATCGCGATATTATCGATTTCTTTTCGGAAGTCGGTTTAATCCCGCAGCGAGTTCATTTTCTATCGAATACAAATGGATTACCTACTGGTGATTGTTTCTGTGAATTTAGTACACCGGAAGAAGCGAGGCGTGCACTCCAGAAAAATAATTATCATCTGGGAATGAATTCAGTCAAAATTGAATTAATTCCGTCCGATAAAATTGAAGGTCTTCTATCCTCATTTCAAAGTGATTCACAGATAAATCGAAATGATCCAAGGAATAATAACTATAATAATAATAACAGTAATAGTAGTAATAGTAACAACAGTAATAATTATAGAGATCGAGACCGCGGTGTCAATGATATTTTCCGGGATCGTATGAATAGCAACAATAACAGTAATAATAATATGAATAACTATCGTGGTAATAATGGTAACTTTAGAGGTGGAAACAATAATAATAATATGGGTCGTGGATTTCGTGGTAATAATTCGATGAATCGGATGAATAATAATAATAACAACAATAAAATGAATCCGTTTAATAATAATTCCAATTCAAAACCACCTTCATTACTATCGTTACCAACGCCGACGCTGGGTATTGCCGGTTCAGCATTCAATAATAATTGCCCTGGAAATAATAATAATCCCGATTTTGGTAAAGTCGGTTGCGTTGTAAGCATGGAAAATGTTCCATATAGAGCCGGTGTTGATGATATTCTTGACTTTTTCAATGGTTTTATGTTGGACAAACAAAATATCATGAGACGATATAATGACAATGGGACTCCAACGGGGGATGCTCGAGTATGTTTTTTGTCACCAGCCGAAGCAAAACGCGCAATGGAGATTAAAAAATACGGTAAAATCTTCAACCGAACGATTTACTTAAAACTATTAGATGACATGTAAGTTGTACATATTATATGTTTAATATTGTTAATTTTAAGGTTTAAGATTACATTATCATTATTTTTTATATTTAACGATTAATTTATAAAAAATTAAAATTTTTTTTTTTTTATTAATTAATTTAGTTTCCTATGTGAGAATTTTTCAAGAAATCCTAAAAATAATGATTTCTGGTTTAAACTTTGTAAATAGTAGAAATTACCTAAAACTCCCGATGTAATTATGGATGTTATTTAATTTAATTATATACATTACTTATCTTTAATAATTATATCATTTTATTGTTATTACCTAATTGCTAAATTATGTTGTGTGATTTGTGTATACAGATCATTCTGTATATGCATATTGATTAGTTTTATTAATGAAATCAACAATTCAAATAAAATATAAATCAATTTTAATTTCAAGATTTTCATAAAATAAAAATAATACTGTTTTCTTCAAAATTGTGAGAATCTTAGGTTGATAAGGTAAGTATAAGGTAAGTGGATTCCGTACAATAACCTAATAGTTGAATAAATATCAGAGAATCATAAAATTAAAAACCTCCGTGAACTGTACCCACTAGTCGCAAGAATTATCTACTTCAATCCATCCGAATTATTAAGACCTATAAAAATAGAAATTAGCCATACTTTGCAACTTTTGATGTAATTGTGATGTCGAGATGGGACTTGGATCAGAATTTACTGGTAAGGCGCAGGAAAAATTATCTAATTATTTTGTGTAAAAATGAACCAAAGATTCCATTGCTTGAAATAATGAAAGTTACACGTCACCACTTTGAATGACCAGTTCTATCCAAAATATTATGGTGGCGGGCCTGGTGTAATAAATTATAACAGGTGATGAAATCGACATTTTGATATTTATCATTGAATACAAATACCAATTATAAATTATTTGATTATCCGTACATTTCTATTAAACTAAGTTGATTTTTTACACAAAATAACTAAATTACACCACTTTATAAGGTATATATGTATGCCGTGTAGTTTAAACAATGGTCAGTTCTATCCAAAATATGGTGGCGGTCTGGTGTAAGAAATCATTGCAGATGTCAAAATCGAAATTTTGATATTTTTCTTTGAATATACATAAGTTCATTTCTATTAAATTATTACGATTTTTACATAAAATAATTACATAATATTTTTTCAGTGTCTTACCAAATTAATTTGTGATAAATTCTGGTTGAAGTCTCATCTCGATATCACAATTACATCAAAAGTATAATGTATTGAGTTTTTGTATTTTTAATATATTGAAAACATAACATCGGAAATATGGGGATTGATCTCCGTATTATGAGAAATTTGGGATAAATACATAAAATTCAAAAAACAATTTGTTAAGATTAAGTAAAAAGATTAATACCTTGATTAATTACAATTTTAATACATGACAGACTTTTTTAGAGGATTTATCCCGTTTTATTATCCCTAATTTATATTAATTGTAAGTTATTTGATTAGGAGCATTGGCTTTAAATAAAATAATGATATAGATAGTTTATAATAATTTAATAACAGTAAAATATAATTTTTTTAGTAATCTAAGCCTGTGTTAATAAACTATACTTAACATACTTATTCATTTCAAATTCATCCTCATTGTAATCCTCATCGACCACAAAAACATGTACAAAATCATTAAATTCGTAAGTGCGCTTTATAAAAAGATCCGTAACTTGCAAATCGGTTATAGTCACTAATCCTAACTTTACGGGACATACCGTTAATTTAATATCACGATATTTGCCAGTTTCAATATTTCCAAGTGTAAATTCTCCGCCACCAGTGTATGTTGAATTTAAATTTAGTTTCGGCTTTAAATTTATCATCAGATCCATGGAACGTTCACTGGTATTAGTGATTCGGCACACAAAATTAAATGGTTCGCCTATTTTTACAGAATTCACAGCATCGATAACCGAGATGCGTAAATCACCATACTCTATCGAACTTCTTTGTAGCTGCGAGGTTTGGAGACGCCCACGTTCGCCTAAATTTGACCGCCATACAATATCCAGCTTCCCAATATTATTGGATTGTTTTAATAATTTTGGATCGTTTGCGATAGCTGGCACTGGTTTGACGCAATATAAAAATTGGCAACTATTTTGTGGTTGAAGCATGGTCTTGGTATTGAATACCGATTCGTCCGATTTTAGCGTATTCAATGAAACCACTGTATAGTTTTCGGAGCTTTCCAAGTCCACCTTCTCTAAACATATTGGACCAGCTGTTATATTTTTAATAAGCGCTTCCAGAAATACTTCATCTGTCTCGGCATTATAAAATTTTGTTTTTACATCTAATGGTTGAACAACTTGGAATTTAAAAAATTTCCGGAATGATTGATTTAATCCGGCTGGCGTGACATAATGCACTTCGCATACCAGGATATGGGTACCAATTTCCTTCACTTCATGATGAATTACATCGTCTAATGTATCATTAGGATTTAATGAAGCCATTGGAGGCTTGTTTACATGCATAGGAAGTGATATCCTTGTGCTGCTCGATTGCAGATCAGCTTTCACGGATACCGATGATATTGGATGATTTGTACAATTGTACACACAAACATAACTTGAAAATGTTTCGCCCAAATATATATTTCCAAAACTTTGTGGCAATAACATGAATTGTCCTGCTATTAACGTTTCTGCATCATTTACAGCGGTTGGATCAGCTTTGAGGGCGGCATTCAGTAGATTTTGTGGTAAATCTTTTATCTCAGACGTAACTATATTAGGGCTTATTAATGTTGGCCTAGTGAGGCGCATCACTTTTAGGGCTAATAAATGTTCTGTCACTTCAACGGCCGTCATATTTCAGCTATTTACTGGTAAATTTACTTTTTTCGCTTGTCCAAAATGACGAACTGTTTGTTAGCTGTCAACACAACAGTAACTATACAGACAGATGAAAATAAATTGTAATAAATCTAGTACCACTTTCTATTCATTTTTATAAGAATTTATTTATGTACATACATTCATTTGTCTACAAAATTAAATAATGCTCATTTTTGAGTTATCGCATGAAAATGACCTATTTTTCCAATCAGTTTATTTATTCTTCCACGAGTGTGTATTTTAATCTCAGTTATCTCAGACGTAACTATATTAGGGCTTATTAATGTTGGCCTAGTGAGGCGCATCACTTTTAGGGCTAATAAATGTTCTGTCACTTCAACGGCCGTCATATTTCAGCTATTTACTGGTAAATTTACTTTTTTCGCTTGTCCAAAATGACGAACTGTTTGTTAGCTGTCAACACAACAGTAACTATACAGACAGATGAAAATAAATTGTAATAAATCTAGTACCACTTTTTATTCATTTTTATAAGAATTTATTTATGTACATACATTCATTTGTCTACAAAATTAAATAATGCTCATTTTTGAGTTATCGCATGAAAATGACCTATTTTTCCAATCAGTTTATTTATTCTTCCACGAGTGTGTATTTTAATCCTAGGATTCAAAATTTATCCTTTAAAATTATTTTATTTTAACCCAGAGATCGGATTTTAATTCCTAGGATTTAAAATCCAAACTCGTGTACCCGACTGTTCACGCACAGTAATATTTTTGAATTTCACCATGGTGCGCATCTCCTATTCTATATACTTTATTATTCATAATTATGTATTTACTTCTATATTAGAATTTAATGTATATAATGTATGTATATAATGCTTATGTATTTTAAAACTGGATTATATTTTTTGTAATTAAAAATGTGATCGAATTTTGTTTCTTCGAATATACAACAAAATAAAATTAATAAAAACCAAAATTATCTTCGAATATTGATTCAATTAAAATAAATAAATTAAATCTAATATAAAAATCTTCGTGTTTTATTAAAAACAATTTTTTTTATTCAAATGAGATTGATTGTAATACCGGGTTTCCATCGACAATAGTATAATAGTATTATAATATTATACTATCATTCATAGTCGGGTTTCCATCATATAGTGTGAAGTAAGCTGTATAATTATGTTTGAATATTGAAATTTGTCTTTTATGTCGATTTTCTTTGGTCAAAAATAATTGATTATTTTGACAAATAATTGATATTTTTCAGAGTTTCAATTTTCTTTGGCGAAAATAATTGATTATTTTTTGATGTATAATCAATTTTTTCAAATCATGATTTTTTCTATAATCTACTAGCACTACATTGAAAAATAGAAATGTCAAATATGACAAATAGACGCCTCGTCATTTTTATGTCAATTCAATGGTTTTCTTGCTGTGTGGTTATAATAATTTGTCCATAATAGTTGTCCATAATTTTGTTGACGAGTCTGCATTGACAGTGGCGATTTATGGGATGAGGCATCAAACATTACCTCAGATCGTACACAAGATCAGCAGATAACATCGACAGAACAAAATGATTCAACTGATAACTCGGGAGAAAATGTAACTGACAATATATTGAAGCATTTGGGCGAAGTAAAACGCGATTTTTTTACAAATTTCATTACAATAATCAAATCACAATAACTATGTATGTAAATCAAAAACGTATAGTTATATCAAAATACCACAAAAAAAACTTCGAACGAATCGAAATTGTAATAAAAAAGTACACTGTCATGAAATATATTGTTAAAAATATAATTTGATACCTACTTTATTTTTGATAGATAGTATACTGAAATATTATAATAAAGTATTATACTACCAACTTCGCGTTTCCATCGTCATAGTTTAATAGTATAATACTATTAAACTATTATACTATGTATCACGTTGGAAACCCGGTATAAATCAAACTATCACTCACCGACTTAAAGTAAAAAATTGTTCATATATCACCGCCTTAAGTCGTATTTGCGAATTAATAGTGGTTTGTCGATCGGGCTGGAAATTTGCGGAGCGAATACAAGAGTTAAGTAAGATTGAAACTATCAAAATATGTACTCGTATATGCAATGTGTGGGATAATAAAAACTTAAACATTGCCTTTCTTTTAATAAAATTTAGTTTATTTGGTTAATTCTATGATAGTTTAAATAGACCTTAATTTTCTCATAACCTATTTTTTAGTTGGTTTATTCGATGTCCTGGTATGGGGGTCGAATATGTAAGCATTACGAGTTACGAGTTTCTCGAAATTACGACCAAACCCGATTATGTAAGACATGTTGTTGTTTTACTCGTACAAGTTTTTGAGTACGACAAGCAATTCGTAATGGTTCAAATGATTGTTTTTAAGGAAAATTTGTCAAAATTACCTAGCCAAATACATTTTGTAGGGATTTTAAGGATTTTAAGTAGTCAATAATATAGGATTCATTTATGAATTATTAAAAATTTAATAGTTTAATTTGTTAGTATGTCCATTCCATTTCGATCGTAACTGCTCAAATACCATGAATCTACTTCAGTGCCATGTTTATCCATTACAAAATTATTAAATTGACCGAAAACAACGATAAATAGCGTTATATAGAGTAGGCCATCCTTATAACGGTGGAACGGTATAGAACAGCTCGCAAGAAAATCAGAAAAAACGGCTCACAAAAAATCAGACGAAAAGGTTATAACTTTCATTAAAAGTAATCCGGGGAAATTTAATTATGACCGTGCCATAAAATTTAACACACCCCACTCCACGGTACAACGAATTCGAGTTCAGGAAGGCTATAAGTGCTACCGAGTTATTAAAAAGCAAAATCGTTCAGATAACCAACACTTGTTCATGTAAATATATAAAAACCAACAACTTTCCTATTATTGTGGCAGGATTGTACTGTTCACCAAGATATTCTATTAAAAACAAACAATACTCAGAGTTCTTCAAGCGTTTGGATAAAAGGTTCATAATAGATGGTGACTTCAATGCGAAGAATCCTCACTGGGGTTCTAGATTAACTACAACTAAAGGAAAAGAATTACTGATTGCCATAAAGAAAATGGATGTGATTCCATAACAACTGGAAAACCAACATATTGGCCAACTGACCCAGGAAAAATAGCTGAAATGATCGATTTTTTTATAACTAAAACTATTTCTGGACTCTGCTTATTTAACCATCGCCGTACATTTTCATTGCCGCTACATCCCTCTCTTTTATACTTGACATAATCAATTGGAAAAATTTGAAAATTTTAATAGAAGCTGAGTTGAACTAATTTGTAAGATGAAATTAAATTAAAAAAAATCTTAGCTCGAATGCCGCTTGAACTCACGTCCACTAATCAAACGCCCATTACTTTGCTTACTTAACCAATGCCGTACAATTTCATTACTGATAAATCCATCTTTTATACTCACCATTTGAATAGAGATAAATGATAATTTAACAGAATCTGAATTGAATTAATTTGTAAGAAATTAAATTAAATTTGTTTTTAGTTTTAATCGAGACTTAAACTCAGCTATACCTATTTGTTATATGTATTTTCAGTTTGTCCCTATGTTTTTTATATGGACGTTATTCATGTACTGACTTAAACTTAGAACTTGTATGGTCAATGGCCAATATTGTGGCCCGCCTAGAAAATCGTATCAAGTATCATTGACTGGAACGGAATTTCTAAGAACATACGGAGGAAAAACTTGTGAGATTTTTAACTTCTTCGAAATACACTGCTTAATGCGATGACACATTAAATGTGGCAGCTGGCACTATGCAGTTCAGTTAAGTTTCAAACGATATTAATGTTGGACATTTTTGGTTCAACTCAGCTTCCATTAAAAAATTTCCCCAATTTTCCAAATTCAATTGGAAAGTATAAAAGATTTGCATAACATCATCGCATATATACGGTGGTGGGCGAGACTTTTACAATCGTTAATTGACGGTTGCCATTCGTTGAACGCACGTGTACTGCAGTTCCTTATTAACAATTGGAGTATCGCGAATTAAACATTTTGAAGCGAATGTAGAAGCGGGTTGACGTTTACGATTTATTTTTAAAATAAAAAATAAACAGATCAGTGAGAAATTTTAGCAAAGCGCGTTTTTAATATTGAAATGTAAGTCTAATTATGTATAATTATTTACTATTTCCTCCATAGTCAATTGACAATTTAAGCGTAATGGAACTTTGAAGCGAATATACAAGCAGTTTGACGTTTATGATTTATTTTAAGTAAAAGAATAAATGAGAAATTAATATTAATTATTATTTAATACGTTTATGTTTGGAGTTCTAGTCGAGTTAACTCTAAATAAGTGCACTATAAACGAAGTCGTCGAAAAACAACAACTCACAAACCAAAAATTGAAAATGGTGGTAATAATCACCAGTCGGCAGAAAATAAGTAAATAATTTTCTTTCTATTTTCTGCCGACTGGCGAAGCTTTGTTACCACCATTTTCAATTTTTTGTTTGTGAGTTTATAATTCTCAATTTACTTGTTTCTTTCTGAATAAAAATGTTTTATATATGAAGTTTACATAACTTGGTTTCATCCCAGTTTCGACTTGACTATACGAATTGACTCTGCAGCCTAAACGCTTAAAAAGATAACACACAGATTCATGCCCATCTCATACGAATGAGAGTTTAGGCTTATTTGAGACGAACTCGCGACGAAGACAACATAACAAAACTAAATTATTGAAATATTTCATAGTGAGATGGAAAGAAATTAACTTTATTACGTTGACTTTGTCTCGAGTGCGTCGAATGAGAGCGGCTTCAATCCAAAGTTATGTAAATATGCAAATAACTTATACATAATAATATTATTATAAGTTATTTGACAATATGACTCGACCCTGAGCATAAACGTACTAAATTAGTACTTTTGGTCTACTATTTAAATTTATTTACACTCCATAATTAATATCAATATAGAGCAGTATTTCAATTATATTTAAAACGAGTTTTTATTGGTAATTACTGTGCACCTCTTTATTCACATTAATAATAATATCGCATGTATGTACGTTTAATTTCTTTCTTTCTGTGGGGAAGAGTGCACACATTGAATTTTGATTTTACCTACCAGCTGTATTAAATTCAAAATTTTAAATTTATAAGCCGCAGAAACCTACCAAATATTTTACAACTCAAAATTTAAAATTCTTAAACCATAGATAACAACATTTGTAGTTTAATATATTCTGAAAATATATTTGCCGATTAGCTTTATTTTACAAAATATGTATTTCAAATAAATAATTAAAACAAAATAAAAGCTTTAATTGAAATAACTGACAAATTTAGTTATATATGTAGCAATTTTTATCAAAATTACAATTATTTCAACTAAGGAATAAGCTACTACTAGGTAAGTGCTAAATGTGTAACTTTCGATAAGTATTTAATTTTGTTTATCCGTTCTAATTCTGTCGCTCAAATTCATAATAAAACATACTAACTAGGTGTCTTTAACCGGGTCGAGTCTGCCATAATAAACTAAATCTGCTCCTTCGGTTTTGTTATGTGTTAAAAGGGTGTACGGCAAGCCCCGTCTAATTTCGTGAATACTTGCCAACATCTTGGTCGTACACACTTGGCTCTAATCAATCAATCAATTAAAAATGTCCCATTGACTCTTTCCGTTATACCATCAAACAGTAGATGCAAAGGCATCGTTTGTGTTTTATTTATGCGGAATAATTGGCGAACTACTTGAAATACCACTGACTCAAATTTTTTTGCCTGGACCGTGTGAATCTACATCGGCTTCAAAACGATTAATCCAATTGTCAAAAACGGCATCAGCTATTGTTATTGCATCTTGATTGGATCTGGGTACATCTGAAGCCATTTGCTGAAATAGTTATTACTAGTACAAATTTGTTACGTCTAACGGCAGTCCGAAATGATCAACGCATACATTGCAATTATCAGGCGCCCTGACGTTATATCATTGCATTATTCCTTGGCTTTTCCGTGCGGGACCTTTAACCGACGTACGTATTTATCACATTCGTAACTTTGTAGACGTTCGATCCAACGTGCCATTGTCCTTCTGGATTTGCGAATTGTAGCAGCCAACGTAATGCTCCATGTTCCGTTCGCATAAGGAATTATTGGCTATATATGAGAAAATTCCACTATAGACAACAATATTCCACTATAGACAGCAATATTGCATTATAGACAACAATATTGTACTATAGACAATAAATCTTACTACTTTCCGGGTCAGATAGCACCTTAGAGTAATAAGCAGTAACCATTTCTTGACCATCAGTTTTTTGTGATATTATATTCCCTATACATCATTATTTGCATTGTCAAGCATCATAAATTAAAACCAATATGCTTTTTAGTATTTTGCAACAATTTTATTTAGTCATTTTATTATCCCATTAAACTTGTTTCTTTGCTTAATAAATTTATGAATTACTTTCCAATCTTTTGAATCGACCATTCTTGTTGGCATAACGGACACCGATTATTCTGTTTGACCCACAATGACATGCAGCAATGATGAAACGAATGATTACATTCACCCCAAACCACCACACAGTCTTGACGGCCAATTGCATCCTTTTTACTTTCGGCTTGACATCTTAAACAGGCGTCTGTAAATAAAAAATAATAAAATTGAATAATGAATACAATATAAACCGAATATCACTGGCACTTTTTTAATCGACCAAACAATATAGCAATGTTTCAATTCAAAAAATGATAGAAAACCAACATTTGTCTTTTAAATTCTATTATCACTAATACCAGTGTGACATGTGTTGTTGGTATGCATCTGCGAATAAAAATTATAACATATAGGACGTTTTGATTTTAGCATAGTAGCAAATGAACAAAAAAAGAATATTATAAAATCTATTAACAAAACAAGTGCAAATGTGTGATTGAATACCAAAATATATTGTATGAATTACTAATACCGTCATAGAGTTTTCCTGGGTAAAGGTGGCGCACTGATTTAAGGTTCAGGATGACCGAGCAAATAGCGCAGTGGTTAAAGCTGCGACGTTTGGATTGGGAGGTACCGGGTTCGAATCCCAACAGAGGCGGAATGCAAAAGGGATTTTTTATTTCAGATGGGCCGACCCATCTTCCATGTCATTGTACAGGGTGACATGGAGCTATGCAATGCGCAGGTGGTATACTGTACTTGTGTGAATGGGTTGAATGAATGTTGTGTGAATGTAAGGTAAGGCTATGGACCGTAAAAGTGTCTATGCCAAGTCCTTTTATTTAAAAAAAAAAAAAAAAAAAAAAAAGGTTCAGGGTGAATGATCTTAAAAATTTCATAGAACATTACAATTCTAGAGTATCGACTATTTTATCTAAGAGTTTGTATGTTATGAATGACGTTTCTTTCTTTGGTGCCATGATTGATCTGTCTCTCTTTCTTTCTACCTCTCTCTGAACCATGACAAAGATTTTTGGGGAAGTTCCCGGATGACGCGGTACGTGTTGATTTACTTGGCATGTTTTAGAGTTACTGGAAGAGTCTGATGGCGGTTTTCTGCGAATAGTACTATGACTCCACCAGTGGCGTAAATACAAATTTTGGGCTCCCCGCAAAACTTAATGTGGGTCCCTAGGCTATTTTCCCTCCACGTTGCATATCTTTCCCTTCAGAGTAATAAAAAATATTGGTCAACCAAAATATAGCTTTTTTATTTAAATAAAATATAGATACACGAAGTTAGCCAATTATACCTATATGTAGATATTCATTTTTCCAAGAATAATACAAAAAAAAAATACAATATAAATATTATAATGTTAGATTTTTCGCTCTTTACTTCATATTGGCAAAATCCCGAATTAAAGTTTTTGTTCCCCCGCCGCTTTTGCTTCAATAGAGAAAATCGACAAATCGCTTAAACGATCTGTACCGATGGAATTGCCCAAATAATTTTTTATTATTTTCAATTTAGAAAACGATCGTTCCGCTCTTGCGACCGTAACAGGTAACGTAAGAAACAATAATAAACATGTTATTACCTGCGAAACATGGAAGCTATTGTAGAAGGGTATGGAATAATTCTTTATAATAAGAACAAAGGTCACGGCACCCGCATTCTGCGTTAGGGCTGGACTCCACTCATAATATCGCTCGATTCGAATTTTCGCTAATTTTTCGAATAATTTCGACTGAAATTAGGCCTATATCGACTGAAATTAGGCCTAATCAATAAACAGACAACAGGACGCAACTTACTTTATGCATATTCGTCACTTATTTATATATACATATGCATTTAGAGAAATGACGAATTATAAATTTGTTCTCCTCGGGCATTTGTTTGTGGCTTCGTGTCGTATCTAAACACTCTCAAGAACTTATCAAATTTAATTTGATATTTGATTTTCTTGTTTAATTTGGAAACATCTAACTCTGTTTTCATATTAATTGGTCTGAGATACATTGGTAACGGTGGAGCTTAATATACAGTAATACACGCCGACTCTAAATATTAATATACATATGCAAAAATTACAGCAATAACTCAACGGCCCAAAAAGCAATGGTAAAATAATACGACTGTTTTAAACTCCAAGTATTGGATAAACCCGAGGGTATAATATCAAGTAAATTTGTTGCCACTGGCGTCGTGATTACATTTACGATGTTATATTTTACGGCAAATTTTTGTATTTTCATACAAAATCATAAAAATATTATATATAATATGATACAATAAAATGTATATAGTAATATATAGAATATTTTAGTTTAGTAAAACATTGGCTCGTTTTCACAAGTTCCATATCTGTATATTTTTATTTGTGCTTATAGTTTAAGTAGTAAGTAGTAGTAGTAGTACAGAGTGTAAACTGCATTTAATTTCATTGTTAGTTTCAAACACATTAGGCACAATAATCTATTCAAGATAACGCAAATATAATAAAACAAACAACCATTATTTTCTTGATATCTAATTACACTTTTCTTATCAATATGTATAAGATAATAGTGAATATCAATAAATAAATTAGATATTCCTCGAATTTCATATAATTTTATATAACAAATTTTCTTTTATTTTACTAAATACTACCAATAGGTTAGGTTAGGTATACCTTATATACCTGGTTGTAAAAGTAATACGAGTATAATATGAACCACTAATTAATACTTACATATTTTGTTTACTAAAATATAAACACCTCAGACGAAGAATGCCTCAATGAAACAATTTGATTGAATCACATGAATAGGAAATAGTTGTATATCGCACCATAATTTAAGACTCGTGGCTCCGTTCATTCGTTCGTCAGTTTAAGCCAGTCATTTTAATTTGATGTGATGAATTTGAATAGTATTTTATTTAAATCCAAAAATTTATTATAATAATTTTTAGTTCATTACTAAGAAATTTGAAAAGATTTTAGAATTTATAATCATTAAATTTGTTAAATTTTTTGAAATTTATATGTACATAGTTTATAGCGGGATTAATTTCATGAAAAACTACTTTGTTTAATTGAGCTGAACATAAATAAAATAAAATTATAAATTAGAAATTTCATTATAATTTGATACAATTTCAAAACTTGAAACAGATCTAAAATACATTAATCACACAGTGGTCTTGGTCGAAAGATTGGGATTTACAAAATATCATTAGTCGCCAAACGAAGTGACATAACTATACATGTAGGTAAGCCTCATGGATATATAGAAAGCAAGCCAAATCCCGTCCTAAAATTTACTTTGGCCTAAGCAGAAATCACTTTGTCATTAAGGTACTTGTCAACAAACCTTGGACTATAAAGTACATTATTCCATTATAGACTTAAAAGTATTTTTGTGTAAGCCTTTATTAAACACAGAATAGTTAACGAACCGTTGACTTCAAGGTAAGACCAGTTTCTAGTTGTGATCGTTTAATTTGGTTTTGGCGTTTGATGTAAGTTTTACGAATAAATGCAGATTATTATTATTATTTATTACAAAAAAACAACAATTATCAAATTTACCTTAAATCAACAATACACAACATAAAACAGTGTTTAAAAAGCCATTACTGGCCCCCTTTACTGCGTCAACAATTCGAGTACGAGAGATGGCTCCTTACATTTGAGAGACGAGTCATGTGTGTGATTTACAGCCCAAAAAGCGAAATAGATGGCACATACCGAGCTCTGTACAGTATCGAGATCAGAGATCTGATGAAGATCCCCGTATTGTACATGAAATAAGATCTCAGCGAATGCGCTGGCTCGGTCACGTTCTGCGTGCTGATCCGGAACGAATTGTGCAGCAATCTCTTAAAGGAGAGCCACCATATGGTAGGCGCAGAGATCGTTGCAGACAACGTTGGCTCCACGGTGTAGAGAATGACTTGGCTTCTTCAGGTTGTCTAAGACAGTATGAAGACCAAGCCCAAATTGCTAACTCAGTAAGGGGCCAGTAATGGCCTTTATAAACTTTTATTTTATTATTATTTTTGTTCCGGCTTGTATCTATAGACGGGTTTGATTTACCACAATACTCACGCTCACAATATTATTGTTTATGTTTTGTTGTTGGTAATAAAATAAAAAAATTATTGATGTTTTCTTTAGTTGGTTTATTTGTTTTATGGGAATAAATCATATTGTGTGTTATGTATGTATGTACATAATTTCTCTTTCTTTAAATTTGGAATTCTATTTCCACTTCAGCTTTATTAGAAAATAAAGTATCTTAAAAAAACCCCACGGAAAAATTACGCAAATCAGGTAAACATCAATATTTATAGTTTCAATAATTTAATTTTATGGTTTTTATGTTTTGAATGTATAGCCTTGATTAAAAAAATAATTTTGAAACACTTAATTTTTTATTGTTGTTGTTAAAAATACAGGGTGTCAAATTTTGAGAAGAATGATAATCATAATGTTGTATATTTATGGCAATAAAAAGAAAAATAATTATCCGATAATTATGATTTAGGGCTCATTTTAAAGATAAGTTAATAGCGATTAATAAAAAAATGTAAATAGTATGTTGTTTAATTTTTTCTTCTTTAAATTTCCCGCCAAAATGTTCTTTTTAAATTTTCTCATTTAAATGTTCTTTTTAAATTTTCTCATTAGTATTTATTATTGAAATTTAATTACATATATTTAAAATTTCAAACACAAAGATAATTTTACTTTATTGTTTAAAATTGTATCTTATTCTAATTAAAAAATCACAATTTAAATTTATGATAATCGTCAGAATTAGAATATTTTTTACAATTCAATTGATTTGCTTGGATTTATGTTCTGCGTCTGAATTGATATCTGTCTTCAACGTTTTAACTCATTTAAATAATTCATCTGCATTGGTTATTGTACTGCCGTATTTCATTGTGAGACTAGCTCTGGATGCCATTCTATTGATGGTACCCCCTACTCCATCACATGGACCTTTTCCATGAGCTGTTGCATGAAAATGCTATTCACAGTCAAATTCAAAATCCTCTTTGTGTTTTAGGATATTCTTAAAGATTTTCTTAGTTTTATAATGTGTAACTGCGTCTTCGTAGCCATGTTCCAGAAATGTATTTTTCAAATATTGTTTAAAGTTATCCAGTCCTGGGCAGCTTTTGCATTCTATAAGGTAACTTGTTGGTGTAGCCTCAGCACATAATATAGATGAAATAAAATCCTGGTAGTGTGCTGTCTTTCCGTTGGTAATAGTTTTGGTGCCATAAATGATTAATTTTAAATTTTGATGTATGGTACGCACGCAGACTGTATGCGTTCTACTACTACCTGGTTGTACACAATATTTAGGACGAAGTAGTGAAAATTTGGAAAATTAATTTTTTTTTGACTCGTCGCTCTGGTGTAACGACTTATATCCCTCGTAGCACTCTTTACACATCATTAGCCGCTTTTGGACTTTAGATTATTACTTATTTATCACTCACTTTAACACACTGTTTTTTTTTGACACACTGAATTGAAATTTTATTTAACATTCGTATAGAGAATTAAATTCTAAGAAAAAATTTGTTCTACGATACTCAAATTCGTTACCGTTAAGCCGTTATAACGGATTAAATATAAATAGAGTACATTGTGCAATTTTTTTTAAAATAAAACTATTGGACGTATAATAGATTTTTCTTTACACTATTATTCTCAGAATTAAATTGTCTATAAATCTAAATTGTGGAAATAAGTTTTTACTACTTTTTGTTTGATAAAATGGATACATGTAGATCGAAAGTTGAAATTTGAAAAAAAAAATCATAAAGATTTTCGTTTCTTAATAATTATCTAAAAAAATGAGGTCGCTGATTTAAACTTTTATTTTTGTAATTGATAGACCCAAGCTTTCTGAACATAACAGTTGAAGATTGGGAAACTGTAGGGTACATATTTCTTAAGTTACGAGTGGCATCCTACACAACGTTCTATTTCAAATTTAATCCTTTATAACGACTAACTAACGGTAACGAATTTGAAAGTATCGTAGAACATTTTTTTCTTAGAATTTAATTCGCTATTTAAATGTTAAATAAAATTTCAATAATTGGAAACAGGGTGTTTCGCAAAGGTGCCCCGATAGAACTTAAATTTGTTTTTCAAGAAAACAAAAACAAAAAAAAAACAAAAATTACATTTTTAGAAAATTTTTTTAGATCTTACTTCATGTACAATAACGGGGACCTTCATCAGATCTCTGATCTCGAAATTGTACAGAGCTCGGTATATACCATCTATTTCACGTTTCTCTCAAATGTAAGGAGCCATCTCTCGTACTCATCCGTCAGCGCCCAACTTTCACATCCAAACATAACAACGGGCCTGATCAACGCTTTGTAAAGCTTCAGTCTCACGGCACTTGATAAGTGTTTAGATTTTAGCAGTGGTCTTAGAGGATACAAAGCACGACTACCAGCTGCCAGCCGCACTTTATAATATCCGAACCCACACTGTTATCGTGAGAGATAAGAGAACCCAGATATTTGAACCGCCCCACTCCCTCAAACGTGTGGTGGCCACTACTAAAATCTGGTGTGCCATTGTCCCTATAACCAGAGATCAGGTATTTTGTTTTGGATTCATTGATCTGAAGTCCAACTGAAGCTGAAAACTCTACAAGCGGATCAAGTATTTCTTTCACTCCGTTGCTATTCAGTCCAATCACGCATATGTATAAATATATTAATATTTATATATCTATATATACATATATATATATATATATATATATATATATATATATATATATACATATATATATATATATATATATATATATATATATATATATATATATATATATATATATATATATATATATATATATATATATATATATATATATATATATATATTCGTATATATATATTATTTACCTACATAACTTTGAAATATACACATTTTGGCACCTTTAAATGACAAGGTAATAAACCATAAGTAATAAATGCAAAAATGCACATTAAGTGACAGGCCCGCAATTATTTGTAGATGATTGTTTTTAACCATACATTATCCAATGGGAAAAAGTTATGGAAAAAGTTATGATGCGACACATATGGAACTTGTACATAAATAAGAATATTACTCGTAGGTCAAATCGAATAAATAATTTTCAATTTAGCAATACAGAAATTTTCCATTCAATATAAAAATAATTAAAATAAATCTATATGCAAATTTAATTTGTATCGATTTAAAATACAATTTATTTGATTGCACAACAACAGCTTGTATATGTTGCATATTAGAAGATGTTTGCATATAATGAGGATAAGAGAAGCACTGCCTATATAGTAAACATTTTTGCACGTTTAGTAGCAAATGACTTTGACTGTGAACAGATTAATTAGTTTATTTGTATCTAGCTTATCTTGCCGTAAATAAATTAGCACATCGTAAAATCTTAATATGAACAAACACCTGTATTGAAACACATTTTTCAGTAAAAAAAAACATTTTTTTTCCTACGTAGGTATATGTGTGTCACACGTAATACAAATTTCAATTAAAAATAATTAAAAAAACAATAAAGTACAACTTAAGTACCCTAGAACACTTATTTGCACTAATCAACCATTTTTAACTACATATTACAAAATGTTACATCATCATTAATACGCATTCGTTTTAAAAATTCTATTCTATATACCAACATACTTTATTGCTTTTAATTGATTTGCTGTGTGTGCACACAAATGTATGAATCCCTTTTTAGTGCATATGCAATTCTATTTTTAAATTGAAAAACATTTCGTATACTTCTCGTAACAGTGTCGCACTATAAGTGTTGTTTGGTCAATGGTGTGTTACATTGTCATTGAAATTTGAATAGATATTTAATTAAATAAAAAAATAAAACTATGCAAATTCTGTTAATTAAAAAACGTGTAACGTTGTTGATAGTATTTGGTGGTGGTGTAGTTGTATTTATAATATTATTACTAAATACAATCAGTTTATTGGTTTGTTGTTAGTTTAGAGTCGCTGCTTCGACACACTGAAACCGGTGACGGCCCGTTGCTTTTGTTAGTTTTGTACGCATCATACAACAGATTTATCATTTGCAGAGTAGTAATATGTATGAAATTTTCAGGCCACACAAATATTATTTTTATTTTTCATATACTTTCATGGAAATAATTTTTTTTCATTTGTACTGTACTACGAGTATATGTTGATTGTCATTTATGTCAATTATAAATGTACATAAATGTGACTCTTATCATAAAAGCGTGTGTAGAAGTACATACATCAGGGTTGTTAGTTATTGTATTACCCAGCTGACTATATTTGTATTTCATACAAATTTCTGATTATTTATATTAAGATACGTGACTTATACCAAATCACATAATCGATTAGAATTGCAATTTGGATATATAGAAAATAGAAATATATTTACTGTATTTAAGTATGTATATCTTTAAGCTTTGTAGATAATTAATTTATTACTTGAATTAAACTAACCGAATTAATGCCCTGTGCAATTATCTACATATATATATATATATATATATATATATATATATATATATATATATATATATATCCAAAGATAAAAAGATTTCTTGAAGAAACTCCTACAAGAGAAAACCTCGTATAACTGAAATTTTACAATATTATCGTCATTTCAAAGCTTATAAAAACAAATTTGATTTCGGAAGCTTTCATTTCTTAAAAGCCCTCTATGGCAATAAACATTTTTAACTGTTAAAATACAGCTAATTTAGAGCTTTGCAAAAACCTATAATCTATCATAATTGTAAAAATTATTTTATCTATAAAATGTAAAACATTTAAAGCAACATTTTGATTTTTTTAAATTTTGAAATCTAAATATATTTGTTTAATATGATTGTTTTTTCAGATTACGTCAGCAGTTATATGTTTGTTTGAAAGGAAATTTTATAAGCTTTCAAATGAATCTAACATTTTAAAATTCAAATACCTAGTTTTTCTGTTATAGCAGTTTCTTCAAGACTAGGCCGTTCTTCCTACTATTGAATTCGGTCGGGTCGACAAATCATTATAGCTTATAGTTGAACGCCCGTCTAAAAATGTCATACCTACTATTGTTTTCGATCAACGTTGTCGTTTCAACGTGTTGCAATCGCATTTGTTTCATTTCAGTTATAAAAAAATGATAAATATGTATAAATATTGTATATTTTTTAGTCTATAAAAATATTATCATAAGTATCTTAGAATAAGTATACTGAGTATCGAAATAATTTCACAGCCGCACAAAATAAGTAAAAAAAATACCCTTAAGGATTAATATTATATGTGTTCTATCACAGTTAAAAATAAATAACGGTACATTACATAAAATTTTTGGAATAAAGTAGTCCATGATAAATTATGTGTATTTTTCGTTCATAGGAAGACAGTCGAAAATTAACAATGGAACATTACTAGTTGTTAAATATAATCGTTCAGTAACGACACCATGGAAAGCAAAAGTACGAATTTAACAAAACGAACAGAGTTCTATGTCGGAAGGCTTCTGTTCAAACGATTATATGTAACTTGAAAGGCTGGCCTGCCATCTCAAAGTGGTAGAACTAAATTTAATAACCTAAAAGTATTTTCGTTTTGATCAAGGAATCGAACGATACCACCCGTCTCAGTGAATATTGGGACACCCTGTATACTACAAAAACGTAAAACCAAATCACTCTTAATAGTGTCCACAACTTCAAAATCAATTTTTATGAACATAATTTTATTTGAGAAATATGTAGTCAGTTTCTAAAAATGTATTTGAGACTGCGCTCGAAACCTATCGAATAATATGTGAATATATTTTTTGACATTTTAATAATAAAATTTTCTCCTTTGTTTCACAATTTCTCTCAAACACTATAATAATCCGCTATGTATTATGTATATAAGCCTGCTAAGCTTTATAATCGAAAAGGCCTATAGTATTCGATTTCTACTGTGCAGGATAATTCCATCAACTATAAATGGCATTACTGTCTATGTATACACTAGCGTACAAAAGTATTTTTACTAAGTTCCTATTGAAAATAATTCCATTAAGGCTGATTTACATTCAATCAGAAATAGAATCTTATAGAAACAAGTACATTCTAATGATTTGCATTAAAAAAATGAAGAAGGCATAGCCAAATAAACATTGTCTTTTTCAAAAAAAAAGATGAACGGGTTCGTCTTTTTATCATTATTTTGTTATTTTTTGTAAAGTTCACAGCCAAATTGTGATTTTTTTTTTAACATAGTTGTCTTTTCCACACCTATTATTTTTTTCCATTTATAAGCGTGTAGAGCTATCTTCTTTTATTTACATATTTGATTTAGGAATAGAATTGGAAAAAGGATTAAAGATTGAATGTAAACCAGCCCATTACACATTCTAGTAGAAAAAATATCCAAATAACAATTAATCTCCAATACAATATCTAAAAATTAAAGTAATTGTCGTGAAGAGGTGAGTTCAAAAGTACTTTTTGTCTTACTTATTGTGTTATTAATTTTATTTCGTACATTAAATTGTAATTATTTTATGAGTTTTGTTAATTGCTATACAGATTACCTAAAACGCCTAAAAGTATATAGAAATATTCAGAAAAAAATTTGTAGATGCAGTTAAAGACGGTTTAAGTAAATCTGGAGTCTCACGCTTCAAATATCGGCTTGAGAGGGGCTCTGTTTGGGTCGAAATCCAAAGATATCTCCAAAGAACAGAAGGCACGACTCGAATTAAGAAGCACATTTCATGGAATTTGAATAACTGGTCGAAGGTTCTCTGGATCGATGAAAGCAGGTTTAACTTGTTTTCGCTGGGTTGTTACAATATACACGCCCTCCTAAGAACAAAACAAACGATGTCCGAATACATGGTACCGACAATAAAGGAGGTGGTAATGAATGCTTCTCCCGGAATGGATGGCCTGTTAATTCAGACTAATGGAATAGTGGATGGTAAGAGTTACATAAAATTATAGTTTAACATTGCTATACGTCAGGCCAAATCGAAAATGGGCCGTGGTTGGATTTTCCAGTAGCACAAAGGGATTGTTTGACAGTAGCAAGGCAGTTTTTCTATAATATGAAAATTCGAGATAAAGCACATACGTTTTTTGCTATATTTTTATAGAAGGGTAAGTAAAGCTGAAGTATCACGCTTCAAATATCAGCTTAGAGAAGGGGCTCTCTTTGGGTTGAAAGCCAAAGATATCTACAAAGAACAGAATTTTTTTACTATATTTTTATAAAATTCGCTATCAAAAACTAATCAGAAAAATTATTTAAAATTAATTTAAGAATTGTGAAACTGAGCCCTTTATAAAATGGCATATCATATGCCATATAAATAAAATATAAACATTTTTAATACCTTCATTTAATTACTTATTGAGGTTTACATGGATAGGCTTGCAAAATTTCCATTTCAAGCTAAGGCTATGCGATGTGAGCTATGGTGATAGGTTTCCGATGTAAATAAAAAGTGTAAATAGTCAATGCGCACGAGCTAAGCTATGCAAGCTTTATTTATTTATTTAATGTATGTGTTCAAACAAACAACGTAAGTATATGATAGAAATAGTACAGAAATGCTAACCAATACTAATATATAAGTTTTATACAAATAAAATATAATTTTTTAATTCAATTTACATTGTTTATTTGTTGTAAACTACTACTAACTATCTGCGTGTGACCATTTGTTTCCGGCGGGATCGTAACTAACACCCCTATTCCGTTAGTCGTGTCACTTGTCACTTGTACCGACAGTCAAATTTTGGTATTCCCTAAGGCAATTGAAGTGACAATCGTCGTTCCAAGTGACAAACATCGTATTCTAGTAGTCGTTATAAAAGTTTCGTGTCACCTGAAATGACAATTCTGGTTCCTAAAATCCTGTTTTGGTCAAAATACTGGTTTTTGAAAATAATGAGTTTTTAAAATCATTGTTTTCCAATTACTGGTTTTTAAAATGCTGCTGTACAGACAAAATAATCCTAGATTTTTAAAAATCGTGTTTTTTATTAAACTACAATAAAAGCTGAAAAATTTAAAAATATCGAGAGCATAAAGCAAATTTATAAAATATTCTATAAATGTAATCTTTAAATTATATTTATGGTCGCTTTGATAAGAATGGATAATACTACAATATAGAAATGAAAAAAAACAATATATTTCACTAATAAAAATTCAAAAATAAAATAATAAAATTCATATTAAAAATTAATCAGATTCATTTGCTTAATGCCATATTATGCGCAATATTTTTTAAATAACTTAATTTATCTAAATTTTGTCGTTGATTGGCAAAATTGCTAATTTTTTTGTATCGTTCGTAGGTTCTTTGTAACTGGTAATGACGTTCCGGAGCGCATTTGAACTATTCTGTTTTTTGCAAAAATCAACTCTTTTCCTAACTCTGCAATAAGATCGTAAAGCCCAATATGTGGTTTGCCAGCTATAACATTCAATCGCCGATGCCAATCAAACTTTCTACCGAATTTTGCGTTTTTGGGTATTTTTCATTATCCGAAATCGTCCAAAAACTGGGTGAATATGGGGCTTTTCATTATATTTCCCCTTTAGTTTCGTTTCTTTTTTCTGTTACGTAGTTCTTTTCAAACCATTTTCCAATTATCCTAGCATCCGGGTCGAAGGTTTTTGCTAGTTGTGAGACTTATCGGGTGGAAGGAATGCTAAACTTTTTAGCATACGGATTTGTAGGCTAAAATGTTCATTATTACCGGGTTGGCCACGAAATCTTGGTTCTAAAAAGACATAAACGGACACAAATGCACAAAAAATCCTGGATTTAAAAAAAATATTTTTATTAATTCGGACGGCCCGTTGTGAGACTTATCGGGTGGAAGGAATGCTGAACTTTTTAGCATACGGATTTGTAGGCTAAAATGTTCATTATTACCGGGTTGGCCACGAAATCTTGGTTCTAAAAAGACATAAACGGACACAAATGCACAAAAAATCCTGGATTTAAAAAAAATATTTTTATTAATTCGGACGGCCCGAATTATTAAAAATATATTTTTAAAACCAGGATTTTGAAAACCAGTCTTTTTAGAACTAGCATTTCGTAGATAATCCGTTTCCGGCTTTTATTTATATGCGATTTTGATGCCGTTCTATAACACAAACATCTAGTACAAAATAAAAAAACCAACAAAACATATATGTAATATAAAACGTGTGTATGTACAGCCATTCCACGCGAAATCAGACAAAAAATAGACATTTACGGAGGCAAGATGTCCAATTATTTTGGAATTCGAGGAAATGGTTGGTCTCGATAAAAAAAAACATAATTTAAGTAAAAACTCGGTTGGGTCAAAATACGAAGTGTTCCGTTATAATTTGTTTTTGTCGGAAACTCGGGCATTTTTAAATTCGTGTATCTTGTCTATATATATATATGTATATATATATATATATATATATATATATATATATATATATATATATATATATATATATATATATATATATATATATATATATATATATATATATATATATATATATATATATATATATATATATATATATATATATATATACGTATGTATATATATATACGTATATATATATATATATATATATATATATATATATATATATATATATATATATATATATATATATATATATATATATATATATATATATATGTATATATTTATATATATAACTTTATATATTATTGCTGGTGTATTTATAATATAATTTTATATATTATTGCTGGTGTCTCGGCTCTAAAATTTACAATTATGTTCCGACCCATATTTATGATGGCAGCGATTGTTTATTTATCAAAAGTGTTTGCAGAAAATGTCTTTCATTATTTGAACATAAGCGACCAAATAATAGAGCGAATCAGTTCACGAATACAATAGCTGGAATGGAATTTGCGTGAAAACAGATTTTGGATTGACTTAGTAAGTAATTTGAAAACACTTTTTTTATCTTCCTATTCGAGATTTATGATATGAATCAAGTATAAGCTAATTAATAACTTTACGAAGAAGCTAATAATTGTATTTCCAGAATCAACAATATTACATAATTCTTCAATTAAAATAGATTTATTGACCTTCGTACAACAACGATCGTAACATTTCCTCTCTACAGTACGCTAAAACTAATTACACATTTTATAATTGAAAACAAATAACTGTAATGCACCTTGGTTTGTGTTATTGAATTAACATATTTTGTACTTTGTAGATATCTTGCATTCAACGAAATTTTATATTTTTACACCAGAGCATGAATGTGTGTATATAAATACAATTTATCGAAGGTGTGTCAGTGACGTCTTAAAGTATACATACTTGACTACAAATTTTCCTTTCTCTTTTGGTTCCGATTTTCCATTATGTATATCAGAATATGTATGTATTACAGTTGAATGTTTTTGATTGGCGTTAATTTAGAGGCTCGTCTCTCTGGTATATTTTATATCTTTATATACACAAATTGTGCAATCGATCATGTGAGAATTTATTCAATTGCTAGTTTCAGTAAACAAATATATATATATATATATATATATATATATATATATATATATATATATATATATATATATATATATATATATATATATATATATATATATATATATATATATATATATATATATACATATATATATGTATTAATATGAAAATCTGATGAAATTTATTGAAAATATTTCCAGTTCTATGATGATATTGTATGCAATATTTGATTGATGGTTTATACAGTTTGAGCTCCATTTTTAAATTTATTAATTGATTTTAATTGAAGTATTTGTTATATATTTGAACGAGTGGCGTGAGTTTTATTTATTTTGTTTAGAATAGTTGAATTGCAATTATGACGAAATTGTATTTAGACCAAACAAATTAATAGAAAAGACACTTGTGCGGTAGGTACGCGTATAAATAATTCTTAGTTAATGATATCAAATACATCTTTATTATGTACATGGATCAAAACTATAAGTATTTAGAAATATGTAGTTTAACTAAATATCGTTCATTCCCTCCATCTACATTTTAGTGATAACTTTATTTATAACTTGTAGAGTTTAAATAATTTTTACTTACACTTTCTCAATTATATTCTCAGACACCTCCACATAGTATTAAATCGCAGCTATACTACAAATCGTTTTTATGTGCCACAGCAATAAATTTATTAATCAATGTATACAAATTCGAAAACAATGATTATTTGGTTTTTATAGTTTATTGAATAGAGTGCCGAACTTGAAATATTACCCTCATTGCATTAGCATAATTTTGCTGCCGTTCGTTAAACTAAATATAGAAACTTCAAAAATACACAAAATGCACGTAGAAATTTTGTAGTTTGGCTTGATTTTTGATTTTATCTACATTTTTCATGTAGTTTTTTTATTTTGTAAATTTTAATTAGAAAAAAAAAATTATAATGCCAATTTACAGTAACAATCTGTATAAGCACATTATTTGTTACAATTAATAAATTTAATTTATGTGATATTTTAATCGTCACTGTATTTATTTATTGCTGTACAAATTATAAAATTATAGAATGCAAAACCATAAAAACAATGTCTATAAAATCTGTAGGTCAATTATTTCATATTAAATTTGATTGGTTAATTAAACACAGGCCTTCTACAACGTCACAATATTACTATGTACATATACCTATACATACATACATGCATTCAATAGTGCATTTTTACTACTGAAATCAATTTATAAAATATGTATGAGGAAAACATATGTGGTTGATTAGTATTAGAAAAATTACTTGTATGTTTTTAAATTTTTTAGTGAAATTTTTTAAATGCTTGCTTACATTGGATTTCTGTTAGAACGAAGTCATTTATAAAAATATATTTGAATTTGAATTGAAATTGTGAATACACGGCAGTACACGTATGTAGGTGGACTATGAATTTAAAAAAAACGAATTGAACAAACATTTTATAAACAAATAATATCTTAATTCATTAATTTCAATTAAAAAATATTTTATGTTAATTTTTAAAAATGTTTTCCTTATATATAACTTAATAATAACATATATTATATTTTTAACTAAGTATTTTAATTTTCAGAATTTTTTGGGATTGTTTTTAATATGAATGTAAAAACAATTCAAGAATACATTAATAATTCTCGAAATTGATATTTTTAGTTAAAATATAATTACATAAATTTTACCACGTATTATATGGAATACCAATAAACTATTTTAAAACCCAAAACATAAGTTTACTAACATTGAGAATAATTTTAAAGTAACAAAATTGTAACCAGTGCTAGGATGTTCTATCATCACTTCGATTCGCTTCGATAGACATTTCTGTCTCTTTTTTTATGAACAAAATTGTGCTCCATTGCGTTTTTTGAATTACGTTTTATCTATTGCGATCTCAGCCTGTTGGAATAAATTTGCAAACTCTCTTTCTCCTCTTTTCACTTGCCATCGAAAATAAAAATATTGGTGATATTTTATCGAATGAATTTATAGAAATAGAATCGAGTAGGCTATGATCACAATATAAATTGAAAAATAGAATACAATTTTGTTCGTGAAAAAAGAGACACAAATGTCTATCGAAGCGAATCGAAGTGATGATAGAACATCCCAGCACAGGCAGAAAAATTATAATGATTGATAATTAAACTAACTTCATACATGTATTCAACATACACTATCGCTGTCCTTTCCCAGGACAGCTAAAAAACGGACTAAAAAATACGATACGATATTAAAAATTGGTTTATTTCAATTTATCATAGAATTAACGAAATAGATGTATTAAAAGAATCAATATTTAAATTTTTATTGTCTCATAAAATGCATCCATAATACCTTTCTGAAGAATAAACTTCTTGCGCCGTGGGTTTTGTAAAGTGAGCCTAAATCTCAATATGTACTAATACTGTGTGGACGATACCAAAATTTTCGACCAAATCGTTGACTTTCGTAAACGAATGATTATTTTATTCAATCAGTCATAAATAACACTAGTATCAATAAAATAAAATAAAATTAAATTTATAATTTTAACTATCAAATTATGTAAGCATTCCATAATTGTTTTTGTGTAACCAAATAAAGTGATAAATATAACGGAAGGAAAACATCCTCGCGAGGAGGCTTAATTAATAAGCCAATTGATACTCACGTGATGGTCAATAGCATAACTAATCAGCAATTTAGAAAAGTAGACGATTTAGTTGTGCATTCTGGTATCAGGCACACAATTAATCCTATTTGAGAAATAATCCATAATCTAAAGTAAGCTTATTTGGTTAACTAAGAGAAATTATTTTAACTTTTTAATCGGTTAAATTAAAAATATATGATTTTCCAGCTTTCGGTTTTATGTGTACATATTCTATATTATCCTATATCAAACAGTGGTAGATTTTTTTGTCCAAATTCAAGACAGCCGTAGACACCACATTTTTAAACATAATTTTTTAAGTCACTTGTTCAATACCCTGTAATATAACAAATATTAAACATTTTATTTTTCCGTAATCATTCCTCAAATTTTTTTTCTAAGATTTTTTATTTTTAGATCGTTAAAGTGAACCCTGTAAAATGACATATCATAACCAAACCGAATTTTGACAAGCACCATGTACGATTAATGGTGTCATAAATTTAAACGAAACTATATGGAATTTATCAATTTAAATTGTTTGTTTATTTAAATTATAATGGGTTATATTCATTTTAATTTTACGATATTGGGCTTATCTTGTAGAGAATTTTGTGTGTCAATCATATGTCCGGTTGTGGAAATGACTGTCCTTTTTTGGAACAATTTGTCTTTCCCGAAAATAAATGTACTTATCTGTCCAATTTTAAATAATTTGAAAACTTTTTATACAACACATCGCTCTTAAATGGCCGATTCTTGAATACGTATATGTACATATGTATATAACTGGAAAATAGGAGAAATGTTGAAACAAGTATGTACAGATAGAAAATGGGTTAATTATTTGAACCGATGATCGGATTGGAAAATATACATTTTTATGGGGTATGACGTGTTCAACTTTTCACTATTTACAGTAATTATTATTTTTATTAAGTATTATAATAATTGAATATAAGTAATAATTTTTGTTATGTAAATTTCGTGAGGCATTAAAATAACAAATCTATTTCTATGTCACTAAATGTATTTTATTCTATCTATGATTTTCTGGAGAAAATAATTCTTTTTAAAATAATAAAAAATTTTAAAACTAAATATGCATCACAAATTAATTCAGGAATGGAAAATTCCATTCCCGTAAATATTAGATGACTTTTTTGGCGAATTAAGATTACTGTTTCAACAGCGTTTCTCGCGTATAAATTCAAATTACTGAAAGGTAATTCAACTGCATTGCTAAATTTATCAGTCTTAAATCAACTGGAATAATCTGCAATCCGACGCTAATTTGAAATTATATTATATAATCAATAAAGTAAATCATTTTGTTGATAATTAAATCAACAAAATGATTTACTTTATTGAATTTTATATCTGCCTAAAGATTATTAAAATATTTCATAATATATATAATTTATATATTTCATAAAAATATTTGCGTGGTTACTTATATAGGTCTTCTCAAGTACATATTTATGTAAACGAGCATTGCCAACTGAAACATCTAAAATCTTACTAAATTGCAACTAAGTTCATTTCCCATCAAACCTTGAATTTTTTGTTTACTTACAATAATTAAACGCTAATTAATCATACAATACAATGTGTAGTAAAGGTTCCACGAAGTCGAAATAAATGAAAGTAACGAAAAATGCCTTCAGCCAATGGCGCTTCCTTTTTATATAAGTTTTTCTCGGAATTTTTTTTTTATACGTCTATCGACAATGAAAGTGAAAATAATTTTCAAAAGAGAAATTCCGGTTAGCGTTTCACATATTTTCCTCTGAAACTTGAATTATGTGATTCAGATTATAAACATATGTTTTGATTATTGACTATATATGTAATGACTACTTATGTATAGTGAAAGTAATATGTAACTACCAAGACATGATCGAGTATTCAATTAAAATAATATATCTCTATATAGCTATGACAATAACTGGCGCCAAGAGTGCATACAAATGAAAAAATATTAATTTGTCAAAGGGTCAAACCTCTTTCACAGTCGCCATGTGATAATTATGCATTTAACAAACAGATTACATTCATTGATTAAGATAAACCGAAATAATAAGTCAAATTCTAGATTGTTCCACAATTAATAATTAGCTATCGAAGAGATGTACCATGAAGACAAATAATCAACAGTATTACAAAACAGAAATGTAATATAAACCAAAAGTAATGCTAGCTGTTTTATTCTTCAAACTATATTCGTGTTAAGTTGGTAAGTAGTAATGGAAATTTCCACGCTTAAAACTAAAAAAAAAAATTTTTATCATTTCTTGTTGCATTTAATTAAAATTCATGAATATTTTGTTTGTGGAAATAAAATAAAATATACATACATATATGTAGATACATATGTATATTTAAGTGCATTATTGACTGAAATGAGAAAAACAGAAAACATCGTTTTTATAGCAGTGTTTTATATCGTTTTCTTGATATTTTTCATGAATGAGAAATATAATCTGCATATATATATATATATATTTACGTTCGATCTGTTGCGCAGAGTAAATTGCAATCAAATTTATTATTTATCTATTCCAGTTTACAAGGTCATTGTACATTGTGCAATTTCCAAGATGATTCGTTGCAATGGAAACTTTCTGATTTTATACCGCTTGGTTTATGTTGTGTCACGTATAAAAACACAAAACCCACCTATGACATGATTTATATATTTTAAAATATTTTACCTGTCCAACCCATAAATTCCAAAAATGAAGAAGGCATCTACATACAAATAAATATTTTACTATTAAGGATAAATGCAGACTTATAATTTAATGTCGCCGATATCTATGTATTTATTATTTAAGTTAAACAATATATTTGAATGGAAAATTCCATTAGAACCATCTAAGAGATTTTGATTTCTTTTGTCTGCCAAAGAATTAGGGTTCTGATCTTAAATTACATACATATGTATTTGAATACCGTTAGATAAGAAACATGGACATTTTTTATTGTTTGGAATTTTTGGTTGTCGTATTTGAAAAATAGATGGTGCGTAGTAATCAAATAGAAATCTTTATGAAACTTCAAAAGGATACTATAAATAATGAATAATGATTATATTTAAAAAAAAAAGCAGTTTTATTTGTTATAAGGAAGATGGCACTATTCATATTACACCTTGTTTTATTATTTATTAAACTGAACAATATATTACAGTGAAATCTATAATATGTGGTTGAGTCTAACAACAAACCGCCAAGAAGCCGTCGCTAAAATTTATTATATAAAAGAATGTAGGGTATATAAACTCAGATGTTTTTCCGGTTAAACAAACTCAGAAGGATTTTAAATCTCCTTTTGCGAATTTGATTTGTAGTTTGATCCCCTAAAAATTGAGCTTAATAAAACAAACTAAAACTTTGGAACTATTTTATTATATGCAAAAAATTAAAAGGTAGAAAAAATAATAAATAATAATATTTAAAAGAAATGCTGCTAATATAAAAGAAACATGTACTCAAAAATACTTAATAATCCAATATTAATATTTAATTGATTCTTCCTTGTATTTAATGACATCCCTTATGGAGGATTCATGGTTGCGTTCCGTTCTTCGATTTGTCTGTTTCATTTTTTAACCAATTACTAGTAGCGTTTAATAAAGTTGTATTTTTTCATCTGTGATTTCTTCATCAACGCGGTTTAACTTTAACTAAAAACAGAACGAAGATGGTGTAAAGGAGATAGTTTAATACAAACTGAAAGGGACAGAAACAATAATAATAGTTGTTGTGACAGTAAATAATTATTTTAAATTTTAAGTGATTAATTTTTATTTAATATAAATATAATAAACAGTGTATCGTATTGCGATTGTTATTTACAATTTTATCAAATTTGAAGACAATTAAATTATATAAAATATATTTTAAATATAGTTGGAGTCAAAATCGTTCTGAGATTTAATCATCAACCATGTGAAACGTTTAAAAAAATAAATGGCACGAAAAACGGAACGAAGAAATGAACACCAACTATCAATATATATATAATATATAAATATATATAATATGTATAATATATATAAGTTTATATATAAATATATATATATATATATATATATATATATATATATATATATATATATATATATATACATATATATATATAGATGTATGTATATACATATGTATATATATATTGATGACACCAGGTTTTCTGTAACGTCTGGAGGAATTTTAGCCCACGAGTGTGGTCTAGATTGAAATTAAAATGTGTCGTTGCTTACTCTTTGGTGTGTTGTGTTCTTGATAGGATCTTACACCAACATAAGAATCCTCGGGTTTCATTATGTGTTAAGCGCCATACTTCAAAATTAATGAATATTTTGCGTGATAAATGTAAGACTGAGATCTATCTTATCTTCTTCTAAAATTTAATTTAACTACATTAATTCGCCTTATCTGGATATACAGATTCATAAAACAGTAACTAAATACATGATAAGAATATAATAGAATAAATGTAGTATGTTAACCGTATCGCATTCAAGTGAAGATTCAGATAATATAAATAAAACTACTACTCTCAAGATTGTGTATCAAAATAATTTAGATCTATACAGTAAATATGTCGAAATACATCTTTTTGGATAGTAGTATGCCTAGATTATATAGGGAAATAACTAACTTTGATAAATCAAATGGTATAGAAACAACAGAAAGCATTGATGGTGCTATATCTTAGTTCTTAAGGAAACTTTTTTATTATAAATTACTTATCTGATCTCTAAATTGACTAAATTTTTAGATTAACAATTAATACCCGAGAAGGATCTGAGGCAATAAAAATAAAATAGATTACCATCCGATATCTCCAATATAATAAAAACACAAAAGGGGATTTTTTTGTCTATCAGATCTCCCCGATGTAAAAGAGTACGGAATATCCTAAAGACAAAGACAAAATAAAAGAACTCTTTATGCCGCTTTTGGAATATGAGCAATGAATAAAGAAAATACTTCTTGAACTTTTGATATTTGCGATGATAGGGCCAAATTTAATATTCGAATGATATTTTATAGGGGATACTCGATATTCTGATCACAAATTTTAAAAAAAATGTTAAGATAAGAAATCAAAATATTTTATTATTGATATTTATATTGTATTATGAATATCTATTTTTTATGTGTGTTTTATCACTTTGAAATTATTTTAGAATATTTTTATTTATTTCTTTATGTGATAATAATAATTATTTTATTTATTTGAAAGATCGATTTCGGAATTTATTCCTACTTCAGTTTCTAGTAATATTTTAGAAACTGAAAAAGGAATAAATTCCGGATTTTTAAAATAAATAAAATAATTATCACAAAAAAGAAGAAATAAAAATATAAAAATAAAATTCAGTTTTATTTAAAATAATTTATTAATATTTATCATATTAATTATTATTGTAATTATTATTATATATAAAAAACCTATAGGAACGTAAGTTCGATTTAGCATTTGAAATAATTTTTGTTGCTCAAATACGATCATTAAATTAATATTAATGTATAATTATTAATAAGTATTAAAAATCATATTTTCATTACAGTTCATGGTGGTAATATTTTAAAAAAATGTTTCATAATAACGTAGATGCAATAAAAAAATGTTAACGTCTATTCGATGATTATGCAATTTTTCATTTTGTTACCATTAAAATACTAGGGTTGAATATATTTTATGGTATCATCTTCATTTTCATGGGAAAATTTGCCAAAAAAAAATCCTGCCAAATTCGGCTTGTTAATTTTGTTTGTTGTTCATTTAAACGAAACTTGTAATAAACCAATCTCATTTTAATATCGGGTGTACATTGTATATAGTATATTTATATACATACATATGTTTATGTATATTTAAATTAGATCAGTAGTTTATAAAATTTAATGTTGAAAAAGTAGATTCACAAACCCATGTCATACCAAACGAACTTCACAATTTTGATATGGCTAAGTTTAATACTAAAAATTGATTGCTTTGAAAATTACGAGACCACATTAAAATAATACTTTTAATATATACACCGGGTAATCATCTTGGTATTGAGACAGAATATTTGATGTCATAAGTAATGATTTAATATTTATAGTAAATATTAAACTGTAAGTAATAAAGAGAACACTGTTTTGGACAACGAGACTAGTTTTAGTGGCGGACTCAAAAACTTTCTCATAACTTTTTAAATTCTACTCTGCTATAAAAATCAAATAAAAATTAGAAAATCTATAATTTGGAATTAAAATGTATATGATAAAATGATCAAGTAATCTTATCAGCATCTTTTATTTAAATTCATATGTTACTAGCATATACTAATATGTACTCGAGAATCTAAATTGCGAATAGCTAGATTAACGAGTATTAATATGGTAATAATAACCTATGCATTTTTTTTAATCGTATATAAAATAAGGGTGCGGATTGTATAAATCAAAATGATTTAAATAAACAATACTTATATTATATTTAGTATCTAGAAATTAGGTAAATAATATTAAAATCTCGTTTCTCACGGAAATCCCATATATCTAACTAAGCCAACCCATACATTAAATCAAGACACCATTCTCATATATTTGAAAAAAAAAATCAGTTTCAAGATGAAGGTTAATTATATATTATTAATTATTGAATATATACATATATGTACATTACATATTATAATTAAAGTTAATTTAACCAGATATTGTATTATTTGCATATTAATAACTTTACATAATGCTAAATGGATGGAATATAAATTTAATAAAAAATATAAATACGATAAATATAATATATAAAATGAAATAGTTAGATGTTGCATCACTAAAATTGACATGATTGGAATTTAACAATGAACATTTGTTAAATAAAACTAACAAATCAAAAATATATAATATATAACAGATTGAACTATAAGAATTTTTTTCGTACATCTAAAACTAATAATCTTTAAGTAACAAGGTATATCTTTATTTATTTATATAAGCAATAACGAATAGGCACTATATAAAATATATATATATATATATATATATATATATATATATATATATATATATATATATATATATATATATATATATATATATATATATATATATATATATATATATATATATATATATATATATATATGTGTGATATATATCAAATATAAACATATGTAATAATTTGTATTTCATGAGTAAATAAAAGAAGAATGAAAGAGTAAATTATTGATAACCCGAAATAAATATGCAAGTAGTTTACACAAAATTTATGTTTTGCTATTTGAAACGTTTCAATAATTATTAGGATTCGACATTCGAGGATCGAGATATATGTAGATAAATAGAACAATAAAGTAACAAACAAGACTGACTTTAGTACTTTTGATATTCAAATTCAAATCCTATTTCAAATTTTAATACATTATGAATATTTGCATTTAAATTTTGATTGCAATTGAGTCAAACTCAAAAGAAAATTCAGAATTATAAAATAACGAATCAATTGTATTCCAGTTTATTAGATTTTAAATGAACTTTAGAATTACATTTTATCTTAATAAAATATTATTTGAAATTTTTAAGAATTTAACCGTCCTTATTTTGATCAATTATTTTAGAATATTAGTATAAAATTAAAGTTATCAAAACAATTTCAGAAATATACGTTGCAATTTGGAATATTTCAACGGTTTAATTTTTCATGATAAAATTCTTAATTTAGCTTTCTATAATATTATTAACAACTTCGAACAGACGATAGATTTATAATATAAATTATTAATTTTTCTCTAATTAGACAGCAAATTTAGAAATTTCCAAAATATTTGAAAATATACCCACGGCAAACTTTTAAATGCTCGTGAACGAAAGTCGATAAAATCCCTAATTCAATTTAATACGTTTATAGTGTATAAAACCAAATATATTTTATTTTATTTTTATTATTATTTATCTATATTAGTGTGTATTTAAGATATTTTCAATGTTGAAACTGTTCAGTAGAACTTTTCAATTAAATTTTTTGTCATTACATAGTTATATTTATTTTTCGATTTATTAGTTAGCCAATGCCTTTATAGTACCATAGAATTACTTACAGAGAGTGGGAGAAACAACAAATTTTAGATTACACATTTTTTAAAACTCTTGCCAGTGTTTGATAAATCTTGATATCAAATTTAGCGGGACATCTCTGAGATCGGCGCAAGAAAAATCCAAAATATCCGCTTTTATTTAGCGTTGTCAAATAAAATATTGTGTCCTGAGCGCCGAGAACTAAAAATCTAGGTATATAATGATCTTTTTTTTTAACAAACTCGTTATTACGTGTCGAACAACATTAAAACCCGGCAAGCCTACTTTTAACAAACGTCGAAATCAAAAATAGCAGTTGCAGAGCATTTACATGGTAAAAAGCGAATCACGTTATTCACATTATTAATCTCGTTATTACGTGGTAAAAATCAGTAAAACCCTGCAAGGTTACTTTTAACGAACGTCGGAATCAAATCTAGCAGTTGCAGGGAATATTTACCTATTATGTACGAGTATATAAACAAGTAGAAAAAGAAACATAATGAAATGCATGCACGTCATTTTCTCCTCTATCCTTACTAATTTACAGAGATAATTTAAGTTTTTGGATATAATGTCTTAAGTAGTGAACTCTTGATGTAACGGTCCCTCCATAATTATAACGAACAAAAAAAATTGTTGGTCCCTTTCAGGTTCGTAATAAATAAGTTTAATGAACACATTACCTTACACGAATTTGGAAGTATGGTATAATATTATGGAAATGACGCCAGTTCACCTCAAATCAGCTTGCTAATTACACAATAATAGATAAATTCAGGCATCATGCGATGTATCACTCTAATGACATATATTTAACACAGTGTCTCTAATAATTGGGATTTTAGATGTAATTCACATCTTGCCGTTGCAATGTTAATTTTTATAATTAAGATGATCGCAACAGTTCAAAACTGACTGTACGTAACTACATAATATGTACATATATAAAGTAAATTTCACATTAAATATAACAAAGAAAAAAAACTGAATACACCGCGAATTGCATAATGTATTCAATTTTGCACATTTAATTAAATACCGCGAAATCGTGCACATATACAACCGTACATACACAACATGCAGCAGCGATAAGTATTAATATGTAATATAATTGCTGTTGTTGTTTTAATAATTTTTTTGTTTAATCTTGTAATAGCTACTACATTTATAGATTGATATACAACGTCATTCTGACAGGCCTCCAATTTTCAATGAAGGAGTGCAATGCACATGCTAAACAAAACACGTGAAGTTAAATAATATATTTCAGCTAAATTATTTTATTTTTGTAGTAACTTCATGTAAATGTGTATGTACGTGTGTGTATAAAAAAGTATAAACATACACATATTTTTGATTTGTTGTTTATTTTAGTATTATTGGCTGGCACAATATTTTTGGTTCGAAAATTATCGTAATGGCGGGTAAAAATGTTTTACTGCTGTTTAGGGTAGGCGGATTGTTGTTTATTGCTTAAATTTAGAAATTAGAATGTTCGACGATTATTTACACATCAAAAAGTTATTTTCGTGTGAATGGATCACAAGATGCGATTTGTGCGGAATTTCTAATATTTGGCATATGATAATGGAATGGAAGGTGTACAGAATTTTCATAGTTGTACATTAACAAACTTAACTTTCTTGTTGCATAATGCATTTATGTATTTTATAGACAAATATGAAAATCTCCTATGTCATGAGTTAAGTGACTTAAATATATCATCAAAATTAGCCAAATGAGCTGTTTCAAGTTCAAATCCTTGTGATTTTAATTATTTCTAATCATATTTCTAATAATGGCCATCGTTATAACTAACGAACTAAGCGAGAAATTTCATCGATGATTCATGACGGGTACAAGTTTCAGCGACATTAATCAATTTTTAAAGGATCCCGGAATTTAGCAACAAATTGTTTGGTACTGCTCTAAGAAACTACTATTTCATTATGTATTAACAAATTTTTGATGCTTAAAAAAAAAAGGTTTTACATGATATATATATAAGTTCAAATCTCCAACCCTTTATGTTACATATTTATCGAATAACTGCAAATGGTTGCGAATTGCGTTTGCGATTATACACCATTTAAATTAGCAATATAAGTCAATGCTATTTCAACTGGCTGAATTATAAGTATGTCTAGTGTATAACGTTGCTACAATTAGTCTTAAATGTAAAATGGATTTATAAAATTTAGCTTCGAAAATTTTAATTTTAGTTTAAAATTTAAAAATATCAACAATTTTCATAATTCATAACATCATTAATTCGGATTAAAATATCAAATTCTGAATTCACGCTTTCAATTTTAATTAACAGTTTATAATTTATATAAAACTTCTTTTAAAATCGATGTCGATATCCTGTTGGAGTATGGTGCAGAAATTTAGGTGTTATATATAGCCTATGCATATGGGATTGAGCAATTTCGAAATTAAAAAATGTAGGGTTTTCCAAACTTAGAAATTTAAAAAGTAATTATTACATTTTCAGACTTTACAGATTTACAATTAGTGTCGGTATCAAGGAATTTACTAATTAACAAGAATACACAAATATGAATTAAAAGAGAAAGAAATTTGCGAATATGTAAATGAAAGAGTGTATATGATTTTGGAAAGAATCATTATTGTAATGTCTTTCGAAAGAACAATTATTGTAATTTTAGTGATCGACTTAGAATGTTTGAGCAATCGACACTTTATGGACACTACTGCTATAGACCATACTTATTTTTACCCAGTCATATATCGAATTTACGACATTAAATGTAACCCTAGAGTTTATTTACATGAAGGTCGTCAAGTAAAGCATCTTAAATTAGCTTTGACCATTTCTAACAGTTATATATGCTAATTGTTTTAGGGCATAAAATAACCAGACAAAAAAGGTTAAAAATGTACCATCTACAGGTAGTTTGACTTCTCCGATTCATTCTTCCCATTCTATTAATGAAACACTACTACATACAAATAAAAATTATACATAATTCATCGTTATAGAAAGTGTTCAAAGATTTCGGAGCCTTATTATAAAAAATACATAATAAAACACAACATAAATCAACAATCGTGAATAAAAAAAATCAATGTACTAATCAAGGTAAGTACTATACTATATGGAGTAAGTGCAGCACGCGATACACTTTTGTATGCATATACTGAAAATTATTACTTGTGTAATTTTTATTTGGATTACATATATATATATATATATATATATATATATATATATATATATATATATATATATATATATATATATATATATATATATATATAATTATATATATACATATATATATATATATATATATATATATATATATATATATATATATATATATATATATATATATATATATATATATATATAAATAAATATAATGTAAGCAGTTAGATTTAAAACTACTACTAGTGCAACAAGAAAAACTAAAAAAAAAAAATTGTATCGTTTAAATTATCTATATAAACTCGGTAAAACTAAGTGTGTAGTTTCAGTATATATAAAATCAAACCGCGAATGTACCGTTAAAACGCGATAAGCGCAATTGTTTCGAAATCAAATTTTTTATTTTTATTAAACAGAAAAACTATTTCTATTTTTATATATTTTATCAGAGTGGAAAATCGGGAAAAATTAATATTGACCTTGAACTATCACAACATAATTTTAAATATCTTTATAAAGTGGCATATTTACGACTTGTGATGTTAAATTTATGTTATGCAAAGTGAATTTTATCAATAAACAAAAATGATAATGCAAAAAAAAATGACGTGACCATATTGCATATTGCAATATAAATGTTAAAAAAATGATTTTTTTATTTTATAACGTTAACTATAATTTTGTTGCCAAAAAATAGAAACAGAATAATTATAAAACTCGTTGAAATCCGTAAAATTTTCACGAATGTAAAGAAATTTAAATTTAATTATTTAACTACATATTAATAAAAAAAATAGTTTAAAAATAAAACTCGAGGAATAAAGTTGACATTGCATTTTTAATTAACATAATTAAAATAAAATTATTATTTGTGTATATAAAGTGAAACTATACAGTGGAAATTATTAAATATTAATAACGAATAATTTTATTTTATTGAATTACTAGTGACATCTGTATTAAAATTTAGTGAACTATTATTATTTTTTGTTATTTAATATCTAGGACACATTTAAATTGTGGAACATAAAATCTCTCCATTTATATTTCTAAAAACGAGACAAAATGAGCGGACACAATAAGTATAGTGGCCAAGTGGGCCGTATAATGGACAAAATAAAGAAAAAAGCTTTGGAACAGGTAATTTTAATTGTATAAAATAGTTTTCTTAGTGTGATTTATTTTTGCGATGCGATTATATAGAGATGGTATATATTTATTGAGCGAAGAAAACTTGCAAAGCAATTTTTAATCTGTAAGAGTAGAGTATTTTTTTGATAAACTGCCGCTATATTTTTAATTTACTGAAATTTAATAAAGTATCGCAATGGAATTTACATAACAATTCACTGGATACGAAAGGACTCATGAAGATTTTCAGCGAAACCAATCATATTTAAAATAAATTTCTAAAATTTCTTACAATCTTCATTGATCGAGGTTATTTGTATGGGCATATACATATATTTATATATAAATATACGACACATACTATTAAGTGGTACATTGATAAATTATTGTTTTCTAATAACAATTTACTATGAAAGAAATTTAATTAATTTTAACGATGCATATAATTCCTTATCAAATTCAACAAGTTGTTCTTTTATTTTAATTCATTAGAGTAAAATTTCGAATTAAAATTAATGATAATTATATCGGAGATTAAAGATAATTTGATCTTTTAATATTTCTCTCAACAATAAAATTTAAAACAAGAAATTTTCAAATGTGTGTATTTTATTTCCCTATAGTACGAATTATTTTGCGAATCGAAATAGCAAAACGAAATCAGAGATATATTACATAAGATTACGATAATTTTTGAACCTAACATAAAGTCTTTCGTCATATTTTTTCTAGTGTGATTACAATGAGATGTAATTTCGCAAGCTGTTAATGACTATATGACTATTTAAAAATGTTTAAATACAAGACAAATTGAATTTACTATTATTCAACAAAAGTCATTAATTCCGCCGATTATGTATTCTAAATATTGTAAATTGTAGGTTAATGAAGTAGATATACTAAATTCCTAAATGAAGTAGATATATTAAATTCAATACTAAATATTATAGTGACATGTACAAACGGATGGCTGTAATTATTTTCTTTCAAGAGCATTGTTACAAGCTCCATCGATAGCCAACTCTAGTGGATAAATATTAAATATATAAGATTAAGGAGAATAACAAACAATATCATTATTTTGAAAGTGAAAATATCAAATTATCAATGATTTAGTGAGACGTTCTCAAAGGCCTAATTTTTGCAGTTTTGCAAATAGAAATGTCTGAAATTAAAAATTTGAATTGAATTGACTTAGTTTCTCCAATATGCCAAGGAGGTAGGAAGTGATGTGAGAGTCGGAATTTTATATATAACTAGCAATTTTAAGAATAGACAATTTGAGAATTGAAGTGGATTATTGGGAGTGGGAAAATTGATTAGAAATCTAGCAAATATGAAAATATGTATTAATATTTGTGAGAACGAAATGATTATGAAATATTCAGAGAGTTAGACAATCTAGGTCATCTTTCAACTATCTATAGTTTTATTTATTCTTCTGAAATGAAATGTAGGAAGTGTACTAGCTTAAATCATTATTATTTCAACATCAGCCACGAAATCTCTACCTTACTGTTAATTAATAAGATTAGACACAATATTTTAGTTTACACTAGTCTATTACAGATTAAATGGAATACATATAGCTACAGCTGCAATACTCTAGATTTAGTGACACTTTCTAACATAAATTAAAATATTATTATTTTATCACAGTTGGTCACAAATTGGACAAAAGTCACAAATCTTAAGGAACTCAAGTTTCAAGGTGCACACACGAAGTTTCTCCGTGAGCCGAGTCTACCTTGACAAAGTAAAATAAATTAAGAAAATAATATAAAACACTATATAAATATTCATGAGATCATACAATTTTTAACTACGTCAAGTTGAGCTTCAAATTTCTTGTAATCAGTCGCAATATTTTCGTTTAGACGCAATACGCAATATTCCAGCTTTACTCAAATCCCGAATTAAGAATATAATTAAAGATTAAAAATAATTTCGACATTGTATTCGGGCAGAAATTTAAAACTGAATTGAATGGTGAAACTATTTAAAAATATATCATTTGATAAAAATTAGGAAAAGATGCTCAATTCGGATTTGGAGTGTTTTTAAAATAAATTATTAGCATTGAAATATCGGCTATATACGAAATTATGAAGTCTCAGTGGTTTTTGATGAATATTTTGTTAAACCAGAATTGATAATTAAATTAGTTAAAAAATTTCGATTCTTTTAGCTAAATGAAGGAAATAATTTTGAGATTTGAATTAGAATATACCAATTTTGCCGAGTAATTTTTGTAATTGAAATATAATCGAGGAAACTCATTCGGCACTATTTTACCGCTAAATTGAATACTGCATTCACGGAATATGAAATGAATAGGAGTTTTAGGAAATGATTACACGTAAAATTCTATGAATTAACGTTACTTGAAATAAATATTATAATTGACCTAGTAGGACTGAAAATTATTGAAAATATTTTTATAATATGTTAATTTACCTTGAGAATTCCTTCTTGATGGCTGACTAAATATAGAAAATTATTAAAAGTGTCTAAAAATAAAATGAATTTTTTATCTCATTACATGGTATGATGTGGTCGATTAGGAATTTGGCTTAATTGATTAATGCCGAACCATAGAAAAAATAAATTATACGAACAAATTGTTTATTACTTTATTAATATTGTATAGCCCCATTATCAAAGCGAAAGCAATATGAAATATTTATTTCGTAGTTTTGCTACTGTATATACATAATATGTTCCTTTTTGTGTGGGCGAACTTAATAACAGAAAAAGGTGAATAATATAACAATTTAAAAAAAATGAATACAAAATATTTTACACACGAAAACGTCATTGAAAAATAGCGGAAACCCCCAATCATTCAAATTTAAATGCTCAAGTTCAAGGGAAATAAAAATATTTTTCACTACTTTAAAAGCTCTGATTTTGTTTAATTTCTATATTTATTTTGAAAATACAAACTAAACTTTAGACTTTGAGTTTAATCATTCAAAATAAAATATGTGCGTTGGCCGCCATTCAAACTGCATAATGCCAAAACCAAAAATATTCAATAACATACACGTGCGCGGTAATTTTTCTAATAATTTAAATAAATCTCTGAAGAGAATTTTGATGATACGCAGAATTATAAAACCAGGTCTAGCATAAAAACTGGATTACAAAAATTATGGAACGGATTGGAGGTACTTAAAAAATAGTAATATACTTATGAATATTGCTTGTTGTTGCCATTGTATATTTTAGCTACGAGAAATAATATGTAAATACATTAGTTTTTAATAGCTTTTCTCGCAGTTATCTGTATGTTGTTGATGTTGACGCAATTCTTCGCAATTCATACGTATAGTGTACATATCTTAGAAACTAAACTTTACTAGTTTTTGATATTTTTCTAGAAATTTTATTTACTATTTGGAAAAATCCTTGTATATATTATCTAGTATAGTTCGTTGTTGATGCGATTCATGCGATCATGTGAATGATTGATTGGTGGGATCTAAGTTGCACTACACTAACATTGATTGAACATGAATAATATATACTATATAGCATGATTGTATTTTTTTAATTATTTGATAAGAGCATGTGTTGTTTTATGGCTAATTTAATTAAGCTGCCTCAATTTTTTAATATTAAATGGGGAAAAAATCATGCTGTACAATATACAAAGCTTGACAACAGATGAAATTCATTTTCATATATTTTTTGTGATGATTTATCCCTTTGAGTAATGATCCTCTAGGTCTTTTCTATACACTTTGGAATATAAGTAAATTGCGATTATAATCAACTCAATATACATATTTCAATAACACACAACAATCTAATAAATTATCTAACGAACTTATAATTCCACCAACACATGATATTGTAAACTAAACAATAAAAACACCAAAACTATATATGTAATTCATGGAAAGTGCATCGAAAGCAACATTTTTTAATTTCTTACACTCCAAATCACCTTGGGAAACGAAAACTATTTTATATGACTAACCTTCACGGTGTGCAGCAGGTATATGGATAGTTCGCCTTTTGCGAATTATCGCGAACATTTCAGAAGTTCAATAACCAGTCTTATGTACAATTTAACAGTATAGAATTTTGCGCGATGGGATATCATCATTTCCCGATATGTTCACATTTTGTACCAACTTAAATTACAAGTTTGTAAATAAAGGTCATTGAGCATGAATGAAAAATATTTTGTATTTTGTATTTTATTTCGAAAATAAAATAAAAACTAAATAAATTACCATGAAAAATATATGTAATTCAGTTGCATAGTAGTAGGGATAGAGATACAGTTTTCCCAAAATACAAAGTAATTATAATATGGATGACGTTTAATAAGCTAAACGTGATTTTAATTATAAGAACTGGATTCTTATCAAAAAAATAAAACATCGGACTTTTCTTCGTAACCTAAATTTAGCGATATTGATTAGTATCGATAGTGCCTTAGATTAGACCAGTTTTTCTTTATTAGTTGGTAAATAAATATAATTGTGTTATTTAAAAATTATTAAAATAATCTATTTCGACAGGGCGACACGAAAGATCCAGAGAATCACGGATATCAAAGTTTACAAGGCGCTGGTGGTGATGGTCAATTTTCAACATCTTCAACATCGACAAGCCTAGATACAGTAGTTATAGATTCCGGGAATGACATAACGCGAGAAACAAGTTCACCGATTCGTACATTTACACCAATTCGGGAAGCAGACGACCCTATTACTATCACAATCACAGACGAAATAACAAAAAAATTGAAGCCTATAAAAGGATCAAAAGTTTCATTCCTAGAAGATCAGTTCGATAGTGACGAAGAATTCTCAAATCGACGAGATCATTTCCAGCAGAAAAAATCTATAAGCACAGCCGGATCCGATCCAAAAAGTATATTTAAAGATTTAAAACATTTATTAGAGCACAACAGTGATCGTAAAGCTTATCAATCGAAAAAACACGTATCACTGGATGTTAAGCATTCAAAAATCTTAGAAGATATATTAAAAGGGTCATCAAGTGATGAGGAGGCAGAATTTCGTGAAAATCGAAAACATTTTCAAGCACGGAAACACCAAAGTTTAGACACCCGGGTCACATTTAAACTAGATAAAACCGACGAGGGTGATGAAAAGACAACAACATCGAGTAGTGATGAAGATTTAGATGTTGAAAATCGTAGTTTAATACATGAAAAGTATCGTGATTCTACAAAACCTTTAATAATTGATCTAAAAGATTTGGAAACCAGCGAAGACGAGGATTTTCTATCAGCGCGAAAAAGTTTCCAACAACAACGGACAATCAGTACTGAATCAAGAAAGAGGTAAGAACAACGAAACGACTACGTACGAAACTTGTCTAATTGTTTGTTTCATATATACATATATCATCGTTTAGCCTGCAACGATTCCTTGAGATGGATGATATGAAAAATAAGCGTAAGGAAAATCTTCGAAATAGTGTCCCATTTGTTAGACAAATTACAGAAGATGGTAAACCAAAAATTGAAGTATATCGACCAACTACAAATCCCATTTACATTTGGACCCAAGTAAGTAAAAATATAGAAAAAATTATCACGTTATTTATTGACTTCGATCGAAACTTTTATCGCTTAATAATATGCGTCACATGATCTTGCGGGTCAGACAAAACTCGCAAATTTATAAAATACATGCACATGTTTCTAAGATAGCATTGAATCGATTTCTGCTTACCTTTGAATTAAACAAATGAAATTGGTATTTGTTTTTCCGGGTGGGCGAGCATATTGATTTAGTGAGGGTGGAAAATAGTATTTTATGTAAATAGAAAATGAAGAGAAAATTATAAGTACTGTCGTGATACAGTACGCAATTAGAAATCAATATATGTATATATTGTGTTACACAAGAATATAAATAAAAATTATTTATCTAACGCGAAACCTGATCTTCTGTTACTCCTGTAGCTAATCACGTCATAATCATCGATTAAAATCCGAACCAGCCTTCAACTGTATATATGTACATTAAACATTTTCATCCATCAAACAAAATATTCCTCGTTTCTTAATTACTTATTAGTTTATTGCTATATAAATTTTCTACTTGCAAATAAATGTTCACAATATATTTTCCTTTCCAATTAATTTAATTATTACATTTAAATAATCGTAAATAAATAAAAATATTTAAATTAATTAAAATATAATCAATTGATCATTAAACAATAAAAAAAATTAAGTAGAAGTAATATCACCACGCTTGGTAAGAACTAAATCTTTAAGAAAGTTTGCAGTATTTAGTCATTTTGTATCAGTTGCTGGAGTCGAAGCAAATATAGTTTTGTGTTGTATAATATATAGATAATTATTGTGTGGAGTTGAAAATTTCTTTATTCATACACGACAAAAGAGACAAGTGTGAAAATAAAAAGAAAATATTTACATTTGTAAGATTTCGTCTCAGTTTATCAATGAGTTCAAATAATTCGCGACACTTACAAAAAAAAAAATAGTTTAATGTGACGTAAAATTATTGTTTTGTGCCGCGATTTAACAATAATTATTTTAATGAATTGTATCTTCAAAATTTGTACATATTGATGAAATTATAGGCAATTTGATTTTTGGTATCTCACTGTCTCTAAGTTTAAAAGTAGTTTTTAAATTTATTCAGTTAACATGAAGATATTAATGCGCGCTGACACTCATGTGTCATTTAGTGTACCCGCCGATGAACCAGCCGCAAAATTTACATATTCTCAGGTCTCGATTGAAAAAATAATAATTTCTCAATAATTCTACTTTTATGATTAAATTTAAATAAATTCGTGTTGTATCAATAGGTGTTGGCAGCTTTATCAGTATCACTTGGATCTATGGTAGTTGGATTCGCTTCAGCCTATACATCACCCGCTCTTGTATCGATGACTGATCGAAATATTACATCATTCGAAATGTCACAACAATCGGTAAGTTTGTAATTACTCAAATGTTTTCGATATTTAATTAGCTATATACTCTGATTCTGCAGTCGTCATGGGTGGGTGGTATCATGCCTCTAGCCGGCCTTATTGGTGGTATTTTTGGAGGACCGCTAATTGAACAACTTGGTCGAAAAACAACCATCTTAGCAACCGCAATACCATTCGTTATCGCCTGGTTGTTAATTGCATGTGCTAATTCAGTTATAATGGTATTGATCGGTAGAGGATTATCAGGATTCTGTGTCGGTGTGGCTTCTCTTTCACTTCCCGTGTATTTGGGGGAAACTGTACAACCGGAAGTTAGAGGTACACTAGGTCTTTTACCAACTGCATTTGGTAATATTGGAATACTATTGTGTTTCGTCGCCGGAAAATATATGGATTGGTCCGGACTTGCATTTTTAGGCGGTGCATTACCAATTCCATTTTTAATACTAATGTTTTTAATCCCGGAAACACCACGTTGGTATGTCTCGAGAGGACGTGAAGATCGTGCTCGTAGCGCATTACAATGGTTACGTGGACGCGAGGCTGATGTTGAACCAGAATTGAAAGGCATTGTGAAATCGCATTCCGATGCTGAACGCCATGCTAGTAAAAATGCATTATTTGATTTACTTAAACGTCAGAATTTGAAACCTCTACTCATCTCGCTGGGTCTAATGTTTTTTCAACAATTAAGCGGTATAAATGCAGTAATTTTTTACACTGTATCAATTTTCAAGGACGCGGGCTCAACAATTGACGAGAATTTATGTACTATCATCGTTGGTATTGTTAATTTCATCGCTACATTCGTGGCCACAATGCTTATCGATCGATTGGGTCGCAAAATGTTACTCTATATCTCAGATGTGGCCATGGTTCTAACTCTTTTCACACTCGGAACTTTCTTCTACATGAAAAACAATGGAATGGATACATCAAATGTGGGCTGGTTACCACTAGCAAGTTTTGTTATTTTTGTGCTTGGATTTAGTTTAGGATTTGGCCCAATACCGTGGCTAATGATGGGTGAAATTTTACCCGGAAAAATTCGAGGCTCAGCCGCATCAGTCGCAACAGCATTCAATTGGGCATGTACATTTGTCGTCACAAAATCGTTCGTCGATATTGTTGGTAAGTTAAGGGACTAACTCAAAAATATTTCATTAAATAAGTCTTTAATCATAATTAATCTATTTTATACAGCATCGATTGGACAACACGGTGCATTCTGGATGTTTGGCTCGATTTGTTTTATTGGACTATTTTTTGTAATATTCTACGTACCAGAAACACAAGGCCGCACATTGGAAGACATCGAAAGAAAAATGATGGGAAAAGTGCGTCGTATGAGTTCGGTTGCTAATATCAAACCACTTTCATTCAACATGTAACCGTAACAGTCGTTCACAAAGTTTGGTTGCTAATCTGGCTTGCCTTACATGTCTTATGTTAAATTTTTATTTTGTGATAAATTATTTAATTTTTTATAGTTTTTAAGAGACTCAATATACAAATACATATTATATATTTTTTAATATTAACCAAAAATTAATTTTAGTTAAATACTAAATATTAGATAATAAAGTTAAGAGTATCTCATTAAATCGCCTTAAATTAGTTCCTTGATGTTAGTAGCTGAATGAGTACATTTTTATCGATAGAAAATAGTCTAGATTAGACACAAGACACACAAAATAAATAATAACTATACATTTATAAAAAAATATACATATATTAAGTTATAATATTATGTAATATTATCTATAGTTAACAGTTTTAATTTGTAATTTAATTAATTTAATTTGTAATAATAAAAAATGTTAAAAAATAATTACACTAAACACTAATTTAATTAATTCACTTATTTAACTTCACAATAATTATTTTACTATACTTTACCAACACTATATTATATACTTTAATAACACTTTGATTACTCTTAACTTTCACTTTTCACTTTTTATTACTATTAGCACTTTCATGGTTAAAACACAACTAATTTACTCCTAAATGTTTATCGCGTATTTATACCAAATATTCTAACCTTCTAGAAATTTCCATAATATTCGAGAGTGTCCAGACTAGTCTAGACACATCTACTTTACCTACTTTATAAGTTTTACATTTACGGTAGTGTCGCTACTCAAATAGAGATGTCGCCACAATCGTAATAGTATTGTTACGATCGACTTTATCGACATAAGGCTTATGTAAGAACTACCGGATAAGGAGTGGACAGACGAAACGGTCAGGGACGAGCAGTTAGCAGATCCGAATTTGGCAATAATATTGCAATTTAAGGAGACAAGAGACCGTCCAACTTGTAGTGAAATTACAGATAAGAGTCCCACCATAAAGGCTTACTGGGCACAATGGGACAGCCTCCAAATCGACAACGGATGCTTAACACTAATATGGGAAAACTTGGACGGCAATGTGAAACAATCAGTAAAAGTGGTGCCTAAGTATAGGATAGCCGAAGTATTGAAGGAGTATCATGAAGGGACAAGTGGGGGTCATCTGGGAATCAATAAAACACTTGCTAAAATACGTCAATGTTTCTACTGGTAGGATGTAGACATTCTGTAATGGAGTGGAGTAGACAAGAGACCGTCCAACTTGGAGTGAAATTACAGATAAGAGTCCCACCATAAAGGCTTACTGGGCACAATGGGACAGCCTCCAAATCGTCAACGGATGCTTAAAACTAATATGGGAAAACTTGGACGGCAATGTGAAACAATCAGTAAAAGTGGTGCCTAAGTATAGGATTGCCGAAGTATTGAAGGAGTATCATGAAGGGACAAGTGGGGGTCATCTGGGAATCAATAAAACACTTGCTAAAATACGTCAATGTTTCTACTGGTAGGATGTAGACATTCTGTAGTGGAGTGGTGTCAAAAATGTGATCAATGTGCGTCGGGGAGCAATGCAGCAGTATAACGTTGGAGCGCCATTCGAGAGAATTGTAATGGATGTGGCGCGAAAATCTCGGACTATAGATATTGGTAACAAGTATGTGCTACTAATAATGGATTATTTTAGCAAATGGCCAGAGGTGTATCCCATACCCAATCAGGAGGCAACAACGATAGCTGATGCCGTGGTTAATACTTGGATTAGTCGTTTTGGTGTACCAATGGAGATTCACACGGACCATGAAGAAATGTTGAGTCAGTTGAATTTTAGGAAGTCCGTCAGTTGGTCGTTATAAATAAAACAACAACGCCTTTGCATCCACAGTCGGATGGAATGGTGACGAGATTCAATGGGACATTGGAAAAATATTAGGCAAATGTCGTGGATAATGACCAACGCAACTGGGATCAACATATTAGGATGTTCCTGATGGACCGAAGCAACACTAGCATCACCAAAATAAATGACGTGGTCGACGGGATTAAGAAAGGGTAGCGAGGAAAGTTGAAGATGGTGCATATAGAGCGATTAGCGCTCTTACAGGGAAGGTGAGTTGGATCTTGTTCGGGACGAATCAGGATTAGGGAGGGGTAATGTTACGATCGTGGCGACATTTCTATTTGAGTAGCGACACTACCGTAAATGTAAAACTATTAAAGTAGATGTGTCTAGACTAGTCTAGACACTATCGAATATTGTGGAAATTTCTAGAAGGTTAGAATATTTGGTATAAATACGCGATAAATAGTTAGGAGTAAATTAGGTTTGTTTTAACCGTGAGTTTGCTAATAGTAATAAAAAGGGAAAAGTGAAGTTAAGTGTTTATAAAGTGTTATTAAAGCGTAATAAAGTAATTATTGTGAAGTTAAATAATTAAGTGAACAAGTGAATTAATTAAATTAGTGTTTAGTGTAATTATTCGGAAATAAATAAATTTAGTGCGATCTAGAATTTACATAGTTTGTTTTATTCACAATCCAGTGATCGAACCTCGTTTGACAGGGCAAAAACGTAACAGTATTATAAGTTATTTGCTGTAAGTACTAAACTGTATTATCGATTATTCGATTTTGGAATTCGAATATCGGTAATGTCACACTTGTTATTTATTACTATACACAGAACAATTATTATGCCAATTTACATATTATTATGTATATTAATTAAGACATACCCATTACTTGAACGCGGCAAATAGCACAAGTATCACATTCTACATCCCAACTCCACATTGCGACCGAATTCCATTTTTTTAATGTAAACATTTTGTCTGGCTTAACTGAATCGTTATCGTATTTATCACACGAATTATCATCATCTGCCATAATTTAAGATACCACAATATTATGCTGAATTTATTCAATTAAAATGAATTGATTTGAGATAGCAACGAAATTATTCGATTTATTTTTCATTTAGAGAGAAGTTTACATTTGACAGTATAGATTTGGCGACTGACATTTATAATGACATTTATTGTTCTTTTTTATTTTAGTTGGCGCCATCTCATGATAAGCACAAACATTTTTATTAAAATTATAATTTGTGGATTAGACTATCTACATATTAGTCGTGTGCCATTAGCAAAAGTACATAGATGTTTAATGGAACACAGAACTAAAATAAATATAACCTCAATTTAGATACAAATATTTTTGTGGTTGTGTTTCGTTTTGTATAATATATTAATATTTAATAAAAATGTATAATAAAATGCATGCATATGAATAAATTTAGCAGTCCGTTAAGAAAACAAATAAAATTATAGATATTATTTTAATTTTTATTAATGGATTAACTGGGTGTATAACTGATTTTCAAAATCTCAGTTTAAAAAATATTTATTTTCACAATCTCGGTTGTTTAAATCCCGCCTTTGCAGAAATTTAAAACGCGATTTTCGGTAAATCCCGCATTCACATTTTTATTTTATTTTATGATTGATTTTCGTTTGGCATCGTTCAGACAGCAAAACCAATATGAACGGCATCATAGTGATAAAAAATCATTTGTTTTATTAATCAAATCTTATCATAATAAATTTTCTATAATTATAAAGTTTAGTTATACATTTTTCAGATCAGAGGATCTGATGAAGATCCCCGATGTTGTTCATGAAATAACATGAAATAGTCACGTTCTGCGTGCTGATCCGGAACGATTTGTGCAGCGATCTCTGAAAGGAGAGCCACCATATGGTAGTCAGAGGTTGTTGCAGGCGACGATGGCTCCACGGTGTAGAGAATGACTTGGCTTCTTCTGGTTGTCTAAAATAAATAGTATGAAAATTTAAAACACGCGGGAAATCTCAAAAATACATTATAATACACACACACATGCCAACCGGAGAAAATATAGTCAACTTGCAGGATAAACTTATATAAGACATAGTAAGAACGAGAAAACAAAACACGTGGGTGTGCCTTTTCTAAATCTCTTTATAAGATAGGCTCAATAGAAATTCAGTGTCGCTACTAAATGTATTGTGGTGAACCTCTATTATTATTAACAAAAAAAAAACAATAAAAATAAATGGTTTTGGTTTATACATATATGTATTCTTCGCCTACAAACGATAATTTTTAATTTTGTTTTTTTCTAGGATTTTTTAATTCATTTTCTCTTATAGTGTGTGAATAGATAAAACAATAATAATATGTCCACCAATTTAGTTCTACGTTTGACCGTACGCTATTGAGCCTATCTTATAGAGAAATTGTTGTATCATCATGGTTTGTACATAATATAATGAAAATTGTTCAAAACATGCAGCGGGAAAGATCGAATTTTTTTTTGATCGAGGTAATTTTTGTTATATAAATATTTTTTAGTTAATTTATTAAATATATAAAATTATAAATTATAACGTTTTGTAGAAATTCTGGGATGATTAGTATTCAAAGTACATTTTATTATTGATGTTCCTGACTAAAATTTTTATGATTTTTTCTGTGTGAAAGAAAAGTGTGTTCTATATATCATATCGAAATGAGTGTAACATTAGTATAGAAAAATTTCGAATTTTGCACGAAATTCCGTTTAATTTGCTATTTAAATTTACCCAGAATAACATGGCCGAGGCTTTGGCGATGCAATTGCTCGACCACACCAAGAAGAGTTAGGTTTTCTGTGTACAGATTCGAACATGCGTATCATTCTCTCTATTATAAAGATAGCAGAATCTTTTTTAAAATAACGGTGGATAGATTTTGATTACCCACAGATTTCGCTTATTAAGTCTTCTAAATTTACAACAACTCCAATGATGATTCATGTGAAATTGAACTATTTAGTTTGTTGCATTCCCACTGTATTATCGAATAATCTGGTGGAAAAAATTTCTCGCAGTATCTCTACTTCATATAAGTAAACCGTCATGCTAGCAAATAATAGCAATTATAGCAGGTAACGTAATGTAAATCATTCATTTATTGCATCGGTAGCTCCTGACCTCCAACTATAACTAGCAACACCTGTCATAACTTGCACGCCATAGGTGTTAGTTGTACGAGATAGGTTCAGTTATATATGGGAGTCTTATATCGGCACTTATTCATGCCTACTCTGTAACTCGTTTCCATTGTAAAAAAAATCCATTTATCAGTTTGGTATTCTGTATCTCGTTTCGTTGGAAAAATTCTATCAGGAAGGAATTTTAACCCTAAATTTAATTTTGTTGGAATTTTGCTTTTCTGTAAATTGTGCTGGAATTTTTTTGAAAATTAAACTTTTGTCAAAAATATATGGTTTGCTTTAACAATATATAACATTATTTGGTTTGGCAACTGGTATTGTCGTTTGTCGGCAAATTTTTGTTACATAAATATGCAAATAAAATAAAAAAAAAATATTCCGACATACATACTCCTATGGCTAGCAAGTGAGTTTTGATTATACGTGGGAATATTTAAAAAGATTACAAGGGCAATAATAATTGATTGCCAGCGCTCACTAGGCAGTTAAGAATGATCCAGCGGATAATAAATCGTTTTTAATCTTAGTAGTGTAGTAATTATATAGCTATTTTGTTACCAAAAGCTTATGTCGAAAACAACAAAAATTGTTGGATTTGCTGTCGGAGAATCACGACCTTGCCCAAGGATATACGAAAAGAAATCAACAATAAACACATAATATTACATTTGGAAAACGAAAACTTTACTAAAATACATGTAGAATATTTTATAACATACATAACAATTAATATTTTATTGGTATAAATCAACATTAAGACGAACCAAAAATAATTGTATTACATTTTTCAAAATTTCCGTTTTTTTAAATAAAAATTACCAATTGAATTTTTTTTTCTCTATTTGACAGTATTCTCATATTTTTAATTCCGAAAATACATCAATCTGACAATATTAAAAAAAAAAATTATTATTTATATTAAAACAGAAATTTCCAGTCCAACGAGATACAGAATAGCAAATTAAACTCGAATTCAATAGTATTTTTCCAGTGGAAATTATCCGACCGAGTTACAGAATAGACATGATTGTTTACAATGATCGCCAAATCACAGCACAATAAATAAATTATAATTAATTTAATATAATTAATAAATTTAAATAAGAGTATTATAATAGGTTTTTGATAATTAAACTTAGCCTTCTATTATTATTCCATTTTGATATTCATAACAATATATGATAATATGTAATTTTAAATATTTTAGTTTTTGTCATCAAGTTGTATTATTCTTAACCTGTGTTGATACACATACGTAATTGACCTTTTTTGAAATAAAATTGTACGTTGCGCGCGCAAATTATTGGTCGTGCGGTCTCCAAGTAGTTACCATACAATTGATGCAACCGATACAAACTGCAAACTGATCAGGAAATATTGCTGTTTTATTGCATATATATATCCATTAAAAATTTCTCTTTTATTGCATATATATCCAATAAAAATTTCTCTTTTATTGCATATATAGTATATCCAATATAAAATAGCATTTTTCTTGCATAGCTCGTTTTAAACAAGAATTCACCCACTGCGAGTGAGTCGGCATTCTTGTTATTAGACTAATTTTTACATATTTAGGTTTCAGGATATATATTAATAAATAATTTCATTGGCCAAGCACGATACTTGAATCAGTGAAAAGAGTATTTGTTGACACAGGTTAACGCCAATTAAAATATTAAATAAGTTTATATCTATTTACATTAGTTTCGCAAACAACAAAATACTATGCATAGTCTCACCCAAGCCGTTAAGTTATATTTTGGTGAGCAAATAGTTTTGTTTCCACCAGCGATAATAATTTAACTAACCTCACTTAATTTAGGAAAGTTTAGTCGTACAAACTAAACACGTTTTCAATGCTCGTTTGAGAATGAAATTTAACAATCATGACGTTAATAAAAGTACGGATTGATATAATTTTTATATAATATTTATTTTATGTTTTTCTTTAAATTAATTTATTTTGAATTTTTTTTTGTATGTTCATGTTTTTCATATAAAATTATGATTTATTTATGTTTTATAATAATAATAGTTCTAATTTGTTTATTATTTCATTAAAGTTAATTATATAAAATAGTTATAATAAATTTTTTGTTTCATTGTGATTTTATCTATATAAAAAATTATTTAAAAATTTAGAAGATTTTAAATGTTGTGTATAGTTTTGTCTTAAACGGATTGTTTAAAATTTTTTGTTTTTTTTAAATAAATTCCTCCACCATTGTATTGTTTATTTAGAATTTTCCGCGACAAAATTAAAAGAAATTAAATAAAAACGAAGATATAAAATTATTTTTAATTAAAAGACAAATTTCTAAATCGGTAATAAATTATAAAAAAAACAATTATTTTATTTTATTCCTTAAAAACTAATTTTTAATTAGTATAAAATTAATATTGCAATCTGAAGAGAAATGTTTATTTTAGTTTATTTTTGTAATAATTTTCATTTATTTTATAAACAAAAAAAAATACTTAAATAATATTTATGAAAAATTAAATTAAATTAATTAATAATAATAAAATGGCAATTCGTTGTTGAGCAATTTTTAATTTTAATCTTAAAAAATTGATTTTTTAAAATTATTTTATCACTTTCACTATTATTTATTTATTGTCTTATTTATTAGTTATATATTTTCTTAAATTTTTCAGGTACAAAAATTTTTATTTAAACAAAAAATAAAGAAATAATAAAAAATTTAAGAAAACGATATAATTTTCATGTATTTATTTTTATGGCAGTTTAATTATTTAAATAACAAATGATAAACAAATAAAAAAATATATATATACATATACATATGTATATATATATATATACATATATATATATATATATATATATATATATATATATATATATATATATATATATATATATATATATATATATATATATATATATATATATATATATATATATATATATATATATATATATATATATATGTATATATATATATATATATATATATATATATATATATATATATATATATATATATACATATATATATATATATGTATATTTATATATATATATATATATATATATATATATATATATATATATATATATATATATATATATATATATATATATATTTATATATATATATATAAATATATATGTTTACTATAACTAAAAGTACGATCAATATAAAATAGATGTCTCAGATTGATATCATCTATATCATTACATTATATAAAGTTGAATGTCTTGTATGGATTATAATATATACGCTATGCGATTTGTAATTTTTGTTCTTTATATCTTCTTGACTTATAGTCCATTTTTAATTAATTATTCATCTTTTTAATTTCTTACAAATATATATGGATAATATAAAAATTATTTAAAATATAATTCAGTTCAATAATACAAAATCTTGTAAAATTAGAGATGTTCAAATCACAAATTTTATATTTATTCCTTAGAAAAATTCGTATTGTTATTAATTAATACTATTTAATAATAAATAAAATCTAGGTAATACGTGCTACGGAAGGCAAGCCAAATATTTCTTATTTTTATCTGTAAAAGGCACTCGATTTTATTTTAAAGTTAATTTTAATTAAAAAATAATTCCAATAATTGATTAAAAACTTACAAATTTAATTTTATATATATATATATGTATATATATATATATATATATATATATATATATATATATATATATATATATATATATATATATATATATATATATATATATATATAAAAAACTAAAAATATTACTTAAATTATATTTTAACTATAATCAGTGATGATGATGATGATGGTGATGTGAATCGTGGTCTGGAAGTTCTGTTAATGTGATATCGAATAAATCTTCTTCTATTTGTCTTACTTCCAATAAAAATATATCTTCGTTGCAATAATATGAGATCATATCATCATCAATTTTCGCTGTAATCCTGGAAAAAGATATACATTTTTATATATATGTATAATAAAATATAATGTATTTTAAAAATAAATTTCGCAAAATTAAAAAATAAAATAAAATTTAAATGTCGTAAAATTTTTGTACGGGTGCGTTCACCTATTTTATTTGAAAGCGTTTTCGATATATGGAAAATTTAACATCGCAACAAAAAACTAATTCTACCTAACGAGATATCTAGTTGCATGTTATTATAAATATTTAAGATAATTTTCTCACATGGACTCTCCACGTGTGAATCTACATACATTAATTCGTAATTAAAATTCATCTCAGTTTCGACTCATATTATAATCATTTTATTCTGGAAGCTGACAACACCGATAAAAATAATATTATGATAATGATTATATTATTAAACACATGCGATTATTTATTTATTAAATAGTGAGTTACGTGTTTTTGCAATGCAATGCAACAATAAATTAGTCACACACAAACATACACATACATTGAATGGATATTAAAAAAGCCTGTTAATGTCTTAGGTCGTAACAGGTGTGAATATATATATGTATATATATATATATATATATATATATATATATATATATATATATATATATATATATATATATATATATATATATATATATATATATATTATATATATTTATAAATATTTATATATATATATATATATATATATATATATATATATATATATATATATATATATATATATATATATATATATATATATATATATATATATATATATGAATGAGTCCGAAGAAGGTTTATTTAAATATGTTAAAAATAAATTAATAATAATGAAAAATGGGTGAAATAATAAAATATTTAAAAAAAAAGTGAATTAACTAAAAATTATAAAAAAACCACCCATTTTCTTGTGTTTTAATTATCTCTGCCAACTTACCCCTTTTTATTTTTTCGATATATGCTATGTATACTCGATGTTGATATTTTGTATTTATTTTCAATCTGCAATTAAGATAAACAGAAAAAAATAGACAAAATTTTTTTTAGCTATTTTTCTATTTTTTTTTTTGCGTCTTTTCCGCATTGAATTTAATAATTAAGAATTTTGAAAACGGAATAAATAAATAAAAATAAAATTATCAAATATTATAAATTGCCATCTAGATTTATTTATAAAAAATGGGTAATAATAAATAATAAAAAAATAAAAAATTCTTTTGTGCCAATAAAACAAAGTACTTTTCTTATTTTTTTCTTTTTAACTTCTGTCTTTCTTAGATTGCGAGCTTTTTGGGATGTTGTTTGTGTATTTTATTTAATAAGATTAGTATAGTAGTATAAATATATATATATATATATATATATATATATATATATATATATATATATATATATATATATATATATATATACATATATACGTATATATATATATATATATACATATATATATATATATATATATATATATATATATATATATATATATATATATATATATATACGAGTATATATCTATATCTATATATAAATATATATATTGTATTTATTTTAATATGAGATGTTTGTGACATAATGAGTATGTAGTTGGAAAATCTGCTTTTGATTTCCCAACCTATTTCTTATTAGTTGTTAATTAAATTAAATTTAATAAGATAGTAAAATTATGACCCTAATCCCCTCCATGCACAAAAACACATATGAAATAGTATATAAAATACATTAATCATATACAGTTTGTTATAATAATAAATTAAATAAAGATTAAATGATCGTTAAAAAAAATATTGTTTGCTTAAAATAAACACAAACTTTATAATTATTTACATAAAGTTAAAAAAAATGTTTTAGTTGTTTTAAGCAAACAAAATTAAAATAGCTTCGTTTATAAATAAATAAATATAAATAAATAAATCGATGGGTGGTTTTGGGAAAAAAGTGAATAAAATAATTAATTATATATAACAACTATATAATACATACACATATATGTAACCCTCATAATTCATAATATATATTTTGACAAGAGACCTTTGTAAATTAAAAAAAAAAATAAAAATAAAAAATAAAAAATCGTTATTATTTATTAATTTTTACATACATAGATGTTTCACAAACAACTTAATTAATTATTTCTAGTTGCTTCTTTCATACTATTATAAATAAACAATATCGAGTAATACATAAACAATAAATTATAATTAAATTAATTAATTTAAATAAAAAATCTAAACTTTTTACTTGATGCAAATTATTTTAATTAATTGGGGTGGTTTACATAGGTTTGCTTTTTGTTTGAAGGTTTGTTGATATAATCGTTGGGTGCATGCGCCCAGGCCAATTATCTATATTTTCTGCGGCTTAGTAAGTAAATGGTGTTCAAAATGATTAGGGATGGTTGATTGTGTTTCAATTTTTTGTACAATCGGGATCGTTCTGATAATTTGACAGGATCAAAATTGTGAAAATGATAGTTTTATTCCGTAGAGTGAGATACTGAAGTTATTATGAGACAGTATTTCGGAATCTGTATATCCAATTTGGGATTTCGAACTAATAGTATATTCTAATGACAATCATTATTCTATTAAAAATTTAATTAAATTCGCACCAAATTAATTGAAATTATAATGTTTGTTTTTAACATTTTGGTATATACCTATATATATTACTGCTTAATTTTCATGTTCCTGTGTTAGTTTAGACCCTTTTTTCTCGGTATTCGCTCATTTTCAATTTAAGTAAAAATATAATTTATTTGTTGGCCATTAATGTATAGATTATAATTCTATTAAGAATTAAATAACATAAAACTTTTATATCAAATAAAATAATTCACACTAAAATAATCTAATTTGGAAAAGAATAACATTAATACTAACCAATCTTTTAAATAGATTGGCACATTGCAGTTTTTGTTGGAATTAAAAGTATAATCATCTTGGTTAAGCCAATAATAACATTGGAAGTTATATTAAATTGATTAAAATTAAAAACAATGTAATTCCATTGCAATCAATAAAATTAACAATCTAAATTAAACTTAATATAAAGTCGATTGTAGTTCTGAGGATTACTCTTTGTAACATATGATACTTTTGCCTAATTGAGTGAATACAACTACATATATATAACTAACTTCTTCTATGAACTGCTACCCGTTATACTTTAAAAAATGATGTGGTTCGCGAAAGTGTTTTTAATATTTTAATGACCCTCAGGCTTTTTAGAACTTATTTAAATTGTAGACACATAATGAACTAGATTGTTAACATAATTAAACATCATTCGAGTTGTCAGGGAAATAAAGTTTGACCAATAAAAATTCACACGGTAATATTTAAACTTAAAGTAAAAAACTTTTGTCATATTTAGCAAGTTTGTTTTCAAATAAATTGCATTTAAATTCTAATTGAGATTATAACTTAATTTTGATAAAAAAAAACTATAATTTAACATAATAAGTAGCTTCACGATTTTTGCAAATTATTTTGAGTTGCAAAAATTAATTGTTAGGTTATTTGTGTGGCATCTATAGTCTAGATTCTATTGACTTTAAATCAGTGGTATTCTGATCGATCTTTAAATCATTTCAAGTAAAATTGGTAAAATTAAATTTTATATTTAAGTAATGAAAAACGAACTGGCTACTCAATTTTCAAACAATTAATTTTCCAAATTAATTGTTTGAATCGATATTATTCAAATACAATTTCAAAATTTCAATGAAGTTTGTCGAAATTTAAGAAACTAGTTTTAAATATGACATTTTATATCATACTAAACTAGCTGATAATCTAAATTTTTAAAACAGGATAGCTGGTTAGTTAATCAAAGAAGATCACTGTTAGATTGAATTTTACAAGACCATTTAAAATAAATTGTGAGATCTACTATTGTGTCAAAATGAAATGATGAAAATCAAGACAAAATAGAATTAAATTTCATTTATCACACTTAATTCAATAATTGCCCACCTTCATAAAAGACAAGCCTAGAAACCACTCAAATTACATAAAATTTAATTATAAGCAAAACAAATTTTATATTATAAATTCTAGAATTAAAAAAATGTGTTATTGGCGCAAAAAAATTAATCATTACTTATTAAAGATATAAAAAAATATTATTTTGATAATTTTTTTTTGATCATCATGATGTTAGATTAAATATCATTTAAAAAAATAAATAATTAAATTACCTTCACATATAAATTTTTGTTTAAAAAAACTTGTCTAAATAAGAAAATAAAAAATTGATTTGTTCGCACATTAAAATTAAAATAATTAATTGTAATAAATTTAAAATATATTATAAGTGAATTGAATGTCATCATAAAAATGTTTCATATTTTTTATAAACTTTTTTTTTATGTGTAGATAACAATTTATCTTATTTTTTATTATTTCGAAAATGTCATATTATTATGTTTTAGTTTTTATTCGTGGTTTTGTTATCAACAACTATTTAATTTATTAAAATAAAAAAGGTCATAAAAAAACGTTAATTTATTTATTAAGTTGATAAAATTACGTCATGCGTTGGGTTGGTGCACCAAAAAATAAAATCGGGTACATACATATAATGAATTTTTGAGAAATTTGATGCGCAGTACGATTTTTCCGTGATGATCGAAAACATTATTTATTTATTATTTTAAGTTCTGATTTATGATCAGAATAACAAATCAATTAATCATTTTCGTATTTAATTAATTCTTGGGTTTTTATTTCATAAATGAAAAACCAATTAAATTGGAATTGTTGATTAAAGCAAGAAACCATTTAAAAAAACTTCAATTCTTATACTCACTGCATTTAATAAACCGACTGTGGTTGGTGGTACTACATGTAACGGAGTATAAATATCTTCATTCTCTTGTCGCACATATAGCATAACACGTTCGTGCAGCGGCGGCGTCATACGTTGCCGTTTTATTGTTGCTGGTCCAAATTCTGACATTGAATTCCCAACCATACTTGAGTCGAGTATGTGCTCTTTTTTGTCGCTAAACACACCAAAAAAAATAGTTATAAGTATTTTAAAACATTACGAGCTAATTTAAGTAAGTAACAATAATTATTATTAGAAATTAAAACTGATTTTTACAATCTCCATATTTTACTCACGTAGGTACATCCGGTGGGAAATGATTGTGAAATTTTAGAGTTGGTGTTGCTGGTTTACTTGCCGCATGGAGTAAAAATGGGGAGGAGCCTTTTATACTACCATCGGACGTACCGGACAGTGGATCTGAATCATGACCATAAAATCCAGGTAATTCCATTCCAGATAACTGCATGTAATAAATTGACACGAATTAGAATATTCGCACTGAATGTGTTTTCCTTTAAATAATGACTTACCTTATCCAAATCTTCGGCGGGTGAGAATAATACAGGTGGTTTATTTAAATCTTGCATTGAATAAAATTCTGATCGGTCGGTCACTGGGTGATATAACTCATCCAATTTTTTTCGACCAGTTGCGGTCATTTTTCGTTTCGCTGCACGTCTTTCTTCATCTCGTGTTTTACGCTCGGCACCCTATCCATATAGACAAAATAAAACAAAGATTAGAACATTTAAATGTATATATAGTAAGGAGAGTATGTAAATTAAGATATCAGACATTAAATAACATGAATTTGCTTTTAAGATGACATTACAATTTTTACATGAAAATATAAAATAAAATTTATAGAGATAGTGCGCACATGATTACTTCCTTGTTTTATTGATTAAGACAACAGCAACAACAACAATAACAACAATTAAGATATTTTCTTTAATTTTTTATTTATATTGAGATCATCTTAAAAGACAACATTCACTTTATATAAATAAATAAATAATGTATAAAAGGCTGGGTCCTTTTAAGTATTTACGATCAAATATTCATTCAAAATGCGCGCGCAGCTCATATTTTCAAGGTTAAGCAAATTTGCATTTTCATTATTTTGCGGGTAAATCAGGTTGATAAGATAATAATTTAGAAGGTCATATACATACATACATATTCTGTTAAACCAATTAAATATTGTTGTGTATTTCTAAGAAATAAACATATGCATATACTTGTATATACATACTTGTATACATACATATAACGGGAAATAACTATTATAAAAAGTCTCCGAGCGATATGATCGCATGAAGATATTAAATATTGATGATGATAATAATCGTTTTTCACAGAATATGAAGCATAATTTCTTACGACCATTTTTTTGAACTGTATATAATTAAAAATTTTAGTCGGTAGTTTCGGAAGTAATTTTAAAGTGTTCGTTTGGTTTTTGTTATTTTGATTTTTTGAGTTTGTTAAATTGCTGCGTTAAATTGAAGGTTTCATAAATTAGCATACATTTTTTAATGTTTTATTAAACGCTGATCGATGATGGTTATGTATATGCGGTGTTTAAAAAAATTGTCATTGGACCATCCTTGAATATTGTGAGATTATCATATGTGATTAATTTTAATTTTTTTTTACAATGAGTTAGGTAGGTCGATATAGATATACTTAATCATATATATATACATATATATATATATATATATATATATATATATATATATATATATATATATATATATATATATATATATATATATATATATATATATATATATATATATATATATATATATATATATATATATATATATATATATATATATATATATATATATATATATATATATATATATATATATATATATATATATATATATATATATATATAGTCTATAGATAAAAAAAATACAATTTGAGTAAAAACTCGCTGGGGTCAAAATACGCGGAGTTTCGTTATAATTTGTTTTTGTCGGAAACTCAAATGTTCACATCTTTAAATTCGTGTATCTTAAGTATGCCTTGTCCGATCTTCACGTGTAATAGCTCGAAAGACAATTGTACATACTTTCAAGTTAGCGTTTTATACTTTGGCGTTAATGTACAATATATCGTTTAAATTTCAGTTTTACATAGTATTTTGCTGAAAAATCGAACTGATTCCCCCTTTTATTTTTATTTTTTTATTTTTATCGTAAAGCACTTGACACCACCTTTCAAATAAGCCTTTCACGATGGAGACTCAACGCGTTCGAGTTTTATAGAACAAAACGTCATAACAAGTTAGGGTGGAAATTAACATTTCAGTACAATTATTAATTCTAAACTACGAAATTCATGTTTTGGTTCTTACTTTTACAGTTTTCTTCAATAAAGTTAATTTATTGAAAATTTGTAATGAACTGATTATATATTTAGAGAAGAATTTTGAATGGATGTGGTAAAATTATTCAGAGCAATTTTCACCACTTTAATTTTATTATTTCTGCTAACTTGGTGTTTACTGAAGTATAGTGCTCGCTATAATATAAGTATAAGTAGGTACAAAATAATAACCTCTTCGATAAATAGAAAAGATTTGGTCGCCGAAATTCCATAAAAAAACCACTTAGATGGTGGTAAATTTTTTAAACTTTAATTTAATTAACGTCAATTATTACAAAAAAAGACAAATATTATATTTCAATAAGATTCAACAAACATATAAGTATATATTTCTCGTGACTCATTATACACAACAAAAATCAAAGATGAAAATGATCATAAAAAAATTCTATTTGAAAATTTGAAAATTTAACGCCTACACGGCTCTGAAAAAAATTTACAATACAAAAATATGTTACATTATTTTATACTTTAGAATTAAATATAGAAAAATTTAAAATCCAATTGGCCGCAACAGAGTATCATTTATACTCACAGTTTGGTTAAAAGAAATATTAATTTCTTTTGTTTTCCATATCTGGCGAAAACATATAACTTTAAAATCAACCATACATCTTGCTCCCGATAATATATCTTACAATTTGTATTAGGTATGTATTATTGTTTTAATGATATTGTCTTTCTTTAATCAAAATTTCATTCAAAAAAATGTACATCTTCTTTCATATTCATTGAATATAGTTGAACAATAACAACTATACGCGTATACAATTTATAATGTAACAGTCTAGATCGATCGACAACTTGATTTCAAATAATTTTTTTCTTTAACTATATTATCATACTCGTATATATTTTCAAATATAGTAATCAATATCTACGTATTGCGATCCACCTTCGTTCAAAAATGGGCAAAAATCGTTTGAATCAACCTGTTATAATTTCAAAATTAAAACACATTTTTCACTTGTATACAAACAGCAACAAATCTTATAATTTGAAATTACCTGGGTTATAAAAATTAACCATCGCATTTGGTTTTCTTATAAATAAAACCGTTTCACATCCTCTATAATAAAACCAACATTAATAACGAGAAAAACGCATAACACAATCATAAAAAAAGAATGCAAAATCGTAAATAAAAATTTGAATTGAATTTTTTATAGAGTTGAACGCCAAAAGGCATATAAATTTGATTACTGTCTTATGTTTCTTCTTATATTTTACACACCAAAAAACGAATTTTCATTATATGCGTATATACGTATGTATATATGATCATGATCATCAAAATTTCTTTGTTTTTGTCTTGTTCGAACCACACACAAAACAAACAACACGCAATATACGTACAAAATGTCATGTTACCCCAGTGAGATAACCCGATTCCGATTTATACGGTTTGTCCACAATTCACACTTCTAAAATCTTCTCACAATTTTTCTTTTATGTGGAGTTGCTGTTATTCAAATCAATTCGATACAACGTTTTTCGTCTTTTGTATTTATTGATGATAAAAAACATTTGATATGCGCATTTAATCAGGGATGGTATAAATATATACCAAATTAGCTAAAGTTTAGTACATGTACTAAAACGATATAAACCAGTAAGTCACTTACCTTATCACAAAATACTTTTATTTGACAATAACCACGGTGATATAATTGATTGTCTCGATGATCCTCAAATGTGTCAATTTGAATGTGTAATGGAAGACCCTGCAAAGTAAAGAAAACAACATAAATTAACATTTTTATCAATTTCAATTCAATTTGTTTTATCAAATATGTATAATATATATATATATATATATATATATATATATATATATATATATATATATATATATATATATATATATATATATATATATATATATAAATACGTATATATATATATATATATATATATATATATATATATATATATATATATATATATATATATATATATATATATATATATATATATACATATATGTATATATAAGTAAAATAAAAAAAAATCTTTCTAAAGATGTCACATAAATTCTGTTCTTTGGCTGTTTCGAAAGGGAAGACGATTTCTTAAGACTTTCTTGTTGTGTAAAGAAAACTTATAAAATAAAAAATGAAGATTATCGACTATTATTTTTTTTAATTTTTTATAAATAATTTATTTATATGTGTTAGACGACGGGCTAATAAATTTTATGGGTTTTGAATGTTAAAGTTGATATTTGTATATACAAGAAAAAACCAAAACTAACCTGTCTAATTTCAATTGAAGGTCGTCCATTCTTATACGAGTAAGATGTTATGATAGTTTGGAAATTTTTATTTAGCGTTCTGTCCATTATATTATGTATATACTGTGTAGTATATATAGCTCCCCCTTAAGGGATAACTACTTGTTTACAATTAAAAATTTTTTGTTGGCTTAGTTCCGTCAGACATTTTGTTACTCATTTAATAGATGTTATAATCTTTTTTATGTAAAAAACCTTTTATATAACAAAAAAAACATTGTACATGTTAAATTGAAACCTTTTATATTTTCTTGTTACTTTTTAATAACAAATATTTTGGTGTGGGAAGAAAGTTTGTAAATGATTTAATAAAAGCAGGTGTAGTTGATGAATTAAAAGGTATCAATTTTATATAGTGTAAATCAGTGATTAAAATCATTGATTTGTTCTGACGATTTTGTTACTGTGGTAATTTGTTAGGTAATTGCGTGTATCGGTTACATAGTACATATAAACGTTATAAGCAGCTTAATAATTATATGACTAATTCAACAGTTCATTCCGATCAATATCAGTATATTACTACCAACCCAATGCATTAAAATTATAAAAACAAAAATTGCGGGGTACACAACCTTTCGAAATTATAATAAACTATATATTATGTTTGTATACGCACTAACCACTGTACACTTCCTCCTACTCAAAATAAATCAAATTATACACCTCAATCAATCTTTACTCAAATGTATACAATAGACAAAAGAAATTGTCATACAAATTTTTAATTAAAACAAATAATAATAATTGTAAGATCAAATCAAAAAATGTATCTAGCCATTTTAGAAAATATCGAACAAACATAATCATAAGTGACATTCTGAGTAAATTTCTCTTTTATATACTTATATATAGACAATCATTGCGTTGAGTGAAATCGATCAAAGTTGACATTTTTTTTGTTCGTTTCGTTGCAATTTATAATAAAATTTAATTAGAAAAAAATTATAAAGATTTTGATCTAAAAATGAATTGGGTAATTTTATTTAGTCGCCTGTGCTTTAGGCTTAGCACATATACTATAATCCGCGTCATACATACGTGTATAGTTAGATTCAGTTTTCGTTGCTCAGTAAATATCTAAGAAATTTAAATATCTCTAAATTTTTTAAAATCCATCTGCAAGTAATTTCTATAAACATTGATTAAACTGAAATGTATACAATGAACATCCATTGTTAAAAATCTTACTATAGGTTCACTGTATATTATATATACTTTATAGACTTTATTAAATTATTGAATTAAATGTGGCGCCCTTTGAATTTATTCGAGCTCCTAGGTGCATGCAATATTGTATATGTTCTATATTCCTAAATCTATATTGTTCATATTTATTGAAGCCTAACCCTTACCGTCTACGGGACAATATTTTCAATCGTGTCAAACATAGATAATTGAACCGTGGACGATTTCTCACTGTATGACAACGTGACCAACATATTTGAACACCAACGTAGCTAAAATTCTATTGAAGCTCATATAATTTGAAATTTTTTAGAATATTCAATATTAAAAAATTCTAAACTCCGAATATTTCCAAACAATTTCGTGCACTGAGAGAATTTTAGAATTTTTAGTTTTGATATCGTTTGGAGCTGATCCTTTTTAGGTAATAAGACCGAGCTTTAACTAAACATCATGGAAGATGAAGTACCATGTGGGAAGATCTAGAACGAATATATATATATATATATATATATATATATATATATATATATATATATATATATATATATATATATATATATATATATATATATATATATATATATATATATATATATATACATATATAAAATATCTCCAAATCACTATAAAATGTAAAATCCATATACATATTTTATAGAAATTACAGCAAACATTTTTAAACCACCAAAATCTAACTATTTGTCTGTAATCTTAGCTTCATTTGAAATACTAAGATTTATATAAATAGTTCGGGTAAATTATATTTATATTTGATTTAATATTTCATTAAAATTTGTGTTAATGTTGAAAAGTTTTGGATTCAAATAAGATGAGGTATACGATACGGTTGAAAATTTGAAATATAATTCTCTGATTAAACCCAATATGCTAAACTTACGGGATTAACGCATTTAAAATTTCCTATTTTAGCCCTATTAAATAGTCTTATTTCTCCACAACTCTTAGAATATACTCGTATTACTAGAAATTTCTTTATTTTAGTTTTATAATTTTAGTTTAAATATAATTAATAATAACAGTGTTAAAGGCCATTACTGGCCCCTTACTGAATCAACAATCTGGCTCCAACGGTTTCGATCCTGAGCTTGGTCTTCATACTGTCTTAGACAATCTGAAGAGGCCAAGTCGTTCTCTACATCGTGGAGCCATCGTCGCCTGCAACGACCTCTGCGCCTACCATATGGTGGCTCTCCTTTCAGAGATCGCTGCACAATTCGTTCCGGATCAGCACGCAGAACGTGACCGAGCCAGCGTACTCGCTGAGATCTAACTTCATGTACAATATCGGGGATCTTCATCAGATCTCTGATCTCGAAATTGTACAGAGCTCGGTATGTACCATCTATTTCGCGTTTAGGGCCGTAAATCACACGCATGATTCTTCTCTCAAATGTAAGGAGCCATCTCTCGTACTCATCCGTCAGCGCCCAACTTTCACATCCAAACATAACAACGGGCCTGATCAACGCTTTGTAAAGCTTCAGCTTCACGGCACTTGATAAGTGTTTAGATTTTAGCAGTGGCCTTAGAGGATACAAAGAACGACTGCCAGCTGCCAGCCGCACTTTAATATCCTCACCCACACTGTTATCGTGAGTGATAAGAGAGCCCAAATATTTGAACCTCCTCACTCCCTCAAACGTGTGGTGGCCACTACTAAAATCTGGTGTGCCATTGTCTCTAAAACCAGAGATCAGGTATTTCGTTTTGGACTCATTGATCTGGAGTCCAACAGAAGCTGAAAACTCTACAAGCGGATCAAGTATTTCTTTCACTCCGTTGTTATTCAGTCCAATCACGCATATGTCATCTGCATATGCAAGCACTTGATTGGACTGGCGATATAAGATGTTACGCTGAGGTGTTTCAGTTTTACGAAAGATGTACTCCAACATGAGATTAAAGAGTATCGGGGACAGAGCATCTCCCTGCCGAACACCCGAGTTAACTGCAAAAATTGTCGATAGCCTGTTCTCAACTTTAACACAGCATTGAGACGGCGTCACTGTCATCATACACAGTCGTACCAATTTTGTTGGCATTCCTAGGTATTCCAGGGCAGACCACAAACTCTCTCGATTGATCGAGTCGTAGGCCTGCCGGAAATCCAGGAAAACCTGATGTACGGAGATGGATGTCTCATAATATTTAGATATAATCATCCGCAGCGAAAAGACCTGATCAGTGACTGATCGATTCGGACGAAATCCTCCCTGATAGTCACCAACCAAGCCCTCCGCCAGAGGAGTGATTCTATCCAATAAAATGTATGACAGTAACTTGTATGCTGTGCAAAGGAGAGCTATACCGCGATAATTCTCACACTTCAAGCGGTCTCCCTTCTTGAAGATGGGGCATATCGCGGCCACTTTCCATTCATCAGGCATAACTTCGGTTCGCCATACTAATCGAATAAGGTCGAAAAGACAGTTCCACAAAGTATCCCCTCCGAATATCAAGAGCTCCGAATTAATGCAGTCCACTCCAGGTGAGCGGTTTCGTTTCATTCTCTGCATGGCCTTAGTGAATTCCTCATGGGATGGCTCCTCAGTGCAAATCTCCGCAGACTGTTCTAGAGGTGGCTCAACAACAGTCTGTGATGCATGATGAACATCAAGCAGCTCAGTAAAATGTCCACTCCATGCGTCAAGTACTGCGTCGATGTTGACACAGAGGTTTCCATCCCGGTCCCGAATGGCGGTTGACGAAGGCCTGAAAGTATGGTGCAATCCAGTAATTCTTTTAAAGAAATTACGTGAACTACGCTCATTGCTGAGTTGTTGTACTTTCAGAACCTCGGCCTTCCACCATTCTCGCTTCTTCCGTCTACAAATCCGCTTAGCTGCCCTTCTTGCAAGAGCTGCCTTGTTTTTCCTTGCGATTGTGAGACGTTGTTGCACTTCATTATGGGCTATATTTTGTTGCTCAACTGCAAGACGACACTCGTCATCAAACCAATCATTCTTGGGTTTGACTTTCACTATACCTAAAGTCTGTTGAGCAGCACTGACAACCGAAGTTTTCAGTACCTCCCAGACAGAGTTCACGCAGTCAGACTGGTAATTAGCTCCCTCAATGTTGTCGCTGACAAGATCCTGATATCGTTTCTTTTGATCTTCATTTATCAGACCTTCACAGTCGAAACGTTCCATCCGTTTCGCTGTGTTCCCCGACCTGTACGAAAACTTCCACCGTAGCTTTGCAGCGACCAAATAATGATCGCTGCCTACGTATTTGGTTGCTGACCGATAAGTTCTCACATCCTGCACAACCCGAGCTCGCCCTTTTGAAATTAACACGTGGTCAATTTGGCTCCGGGATGTTTTGCGAGGATGTGTCCATGTCTCTAGGTGTATCTGTTTGTGAGGGAAGAATGTGCTTGCTACTCTAAGATCATGAGCAATTGCAAAGTACATCATTCTCTCACCATTATCGGTCGCAGTTTCGTGTCGGGAGTACGGACCTATGTTTTCACACAAGTCGGCCTGATTTCTGCCAGCTCTAGCATTAAAGTCCCCAATTACCATTCTAACATCGTGTTCGGGTATAGATCCCATCAGATCGTCCAAGTCATTGTAAAATGAGTCTTTATCTTGGGGCTGGCTGACTTCTGTGGGCGCATGTACACAAATTATCGACAGGTTGGCTAACTTCATGCGCAGGCGAAGCATACACAATCGGTTATTGACTGCTTGAAAATCCAAAACAGCCTTCTTTACCTGCGGCCCAAGAAAAAATCCAGCTCCAAGATTTCCGAGGTCATCTCCACTGTAGAACAACGTATAGCCCTGGGACACATGGTCTCCACTTTGAGGCCAGCGAGTTTCTTGAAGAGCAACGAGTTCCAGCCGATACTCTTTCATGCACGTGATTAGACCCTCCAACGCTCCTGGTTTTCTAAGTGATTGCACGTTCCACGTGCCGATCCTAAATCTCGTATCCGGGTACTTGAGCGGGGGTCCGGTGTTGTTTTGGCGGTATCCATTTTTCTTTTTGTTGATTTTATAAACAGTTGATTTTTTTACGGATGCGGGTCGTCAGCCCAGCGATCCAACCGTTTAGTCGCCTCCTACGACAAGCAAAGGATACTGTGGTGGTATTCTTAGGAAACATGTTCGTGCAATTTAGATTTACGAGACATGTGAGTGCCCCCCGACCACAGGGGCTAAATATAATTAATATTTGTAATAAAATACTACTTTCGATACTTATGTTTTAGATTTAAAACGTTTTAGGCTAAAATTTTAGTGTGAACATTTACCAATTCATTGATATGTAATAAATGGTTGGTCGACAAAAAGCCGACACTGATGCACATGTTTTTGATTACAAATTATATTCAATTATTTAACGTCCATTACATCGTTCCATTGGATATTTTTAATAAAAACACTATTTTAAATCAGCCGATTTATTGATTAAAATAACTATAATTTCAATAAAAATGAATAATTATATTTAATTTTATTTTTATTTAAAGTTTAGGGTTATAGTAAAATTACAAGCGAACAAAAGAAGTGCACACAACACAGTTGAGATAGTACAGTCAGCTAACTTTCAGTTACAATTTGAAATAAATTTAATATCTTATAATTTTTAGTGATACAATACAACTATTGGTTTTACCGTAGTGCACCACTCAGAAATCAAAAGTTGATTTGATAAATTCAAATTTACGTATTTATTAAAAATTATCATAAATGTCAAATTTCAATTGTTGTATTTTAATGTTCAATGTTCAATTTGTTAACGTAGTAAATTTATACAGAATTTAAAATTTTCAAAATTTCCCACTAATCATTTAATTTGAGAATCAATTTTTGGGTAAATTCCCAGAATTTAATTTAGTACTAAAATTCTATAATTAGTCGATTTTAAGTTAGGATGTTTAGTTGAATTAACCTTTACTAGAATTCTCGAAACTCTTTAGAACAAGGGGATTCAAAAAATAATAAGTATTGTATAATAAACTCAATATGTATAATTTAATCGATATGTAATTAAAATGCATTTAATATATAATTAAAATAATAAAAATATCAATAATAATAACAATAATTTAACATATAATCTTTTATATATTTTCGGCTTTTAAAGAAAAAGGAAAAAGAGAACCCATTTATGTATATATGTATTCGAATCTGTATATATATATGGTTACTAGAATCTTTTCATCTTAAGACATTTAATTATATTAATTTTGTGCTTTTGTTGTTGTATATTTTAAAATATTCTAAAATTTAATTTCTTTTTATTTTTAAACTAATATTATTTTTATGTAAATTAAGATGAACATTTATTTTATGATAAAATAAAAAAAATACAAATCTAAAAGTTGAAATTGAAGTCATTTTGCTTCTTGGACATATAATATGTATGTACACGAGGCGCAGTGTATTATTAATTTGAGACGTTTCTTACCAATCAGATAATTTGACATCACACTATCATTACATCCAATTAAAAATAATATTGCCCGCTTATCAGTAAATTATAATCAGAATATTTGGCTACTTGTATTGTCCTACTGTATCTTTATTAAAATAACATATTTTCTAAATTAAATTATTATTTTAAATTTAAATATAAATCAAAATCTTTAAAAATTTGCGTAGGATTAGTAAAAAAAAATATTAAATTTACCTCTAAGGCTAAATATATAATAGTAAAGATATCCTATATTTATTTATTATTATTATTATTTTTTTTTTCAACTTCTTGTAACACGATTTAAGATAAATAAAAGAAACTATTTTTGTGTTGTGTTTATAGTGTTGTTGCGCACTATAAGAAATATATTATGTTAAGAAAGACAAGGTACTTTGGATATATCGATAAATAAAAAATCACTTTGATTTTATACACATATATCTGTATTATCTATATACATATATAGTTTTATCCATTCCAATAATAATAATTTATATTATTCGAAATAGTTGAAACACCTGTCGAAATATCTTATATAGAAGAAGAAAAAGATAATAGTAAGAAAATTACTGTGAGAATAATATATTAGGCGAGGAAAAACTTGACCTGTGTGAGACTTTCCGCGTCTAATTTTATTGTGTATATATAGTATACCTTTCAACCATCTAATGATAACATCATACATTTTTTGCAATTATTTAGTTGTTTTATGGCTTTTACCTCAAATCTAATGTATATAAGCTCGATAGTTAAATTCAATTATCAAATAAAATGACATAACAATTCTTATATATAGGTAAAGATATCGCATAAAAACGTGCGTTCAACACAATTGCAACACATTAGTATTCGCATATGCTCAAGTTGCCTCACTTCATAACTTGATATATATATATATATATATATATATATATATATATATATATATATATATATATATATATATATATATATATATATATATTTTGGTCATTTTAATAGTACATATTATAATCGCTTTTATAGACATACAATAACAAAGTACCATAAATCATATAAGACAAAAAATTTAAAGATATATAATAACAATAATAATAATAAATTCATGGTTTAGTATTGATTTACGACGATTTTAAAAGCCCATGTGTTTGCTGGTATGTATATATACAAACTCACACACAAAACAATATATTTTGTTGCATCATTTTCCATAATTGTGTTTATCCACCACCAAAATCTCTATCTGTTTAATACATAAGATTAAAAAAAATGAATAGAAGAAATATATATATATATATATATATATATATATATATATATATATATATATATATATATATATATATATATATATAAAGCCACACTGTAGGATACATACATATATATGTATATGTATGTGAATTTATAAATCATTGAAAGATTTTTTGTTCGGTGTTGTGTTCTGCTGTGTTGCCTAAGATTTATTGGTAGGAAAATCAACATTTCATTAGCGACATTCATAATTCGAGAATATTTTTTAAGGTTCATTCAGTCATTGATAACTTTGAGGTGCTTTTTAATAAATTTATTAATATACGCGGAATTATTGTTTATATGCATATACAGTCTATCCGATTATTTAGATGTTTAGTTATATTAATTAAAGTGTGAAATACGTTTCGATATTTTATTGCTCACTCGTGTGTAAATGGCCAATTCATAATGTTATATTATATTTGTATTGTTGCGCATTTAATAGGTCTTATAAAAATATTACGAATTATACGAGGAATTTGCAAAATATTCTCGTATATATAGATCTACTTTACATATCTTGCTACCAACAGATAACAGCTAATTTTAATGTAGAAATATGAAAGGCTTAATTTACATTTAAACGCAATTTTAAATTTTTATATGTGAATATTTAAACAAAACTGAAATGCCTTCATTCGAATTACATGGGGCATAAAAGAGTGCATTATACTGAAAATAAATTATATTTAAATTAGTTTTAAGGGAATATTTACACATCATAAAACGTCAATAATTACGTAGAATTTATTTCATAAATCTAATCATTAATCTAATCGATTAGATTATTATTTTAATGACCATAAAATTATTCGGTCACTATTCAAAATTACCTCAATTTTGAATACAAAGTAAACTCATGTCTAATTAAAAGTGGATAAGTATAGGATAATAAATCCACTCGGTTTATCTTCCTTTTGAAAAAATTGTGAATTTAATTTTAAATTTTAAATAAAATATAAATAAAAATTAATTAATTTTTCTAAAATGAACATTATAAATTTTTGATTTTCTGATTTAGTAAATTGAATTGAACTTAAAAATTGTTCCTTCACATTCAAAATGACGAATGCAAAACTGAGTTGAGAATTGACGAATGCAAATCTGAATTGTAGTTTTGATCAATATCAAATATCTTGGCAGCACCAAAAACTATAATTCTATTGGTTAAAATTGTTATTTTTGACATGCGATTCCGCAGTTGTTACAGTTTTATTGATATGTTTGTGGTTTGCGTATATTTCTAAAATAAGGCAAAATAGGCAGCTTTAGAACTATATTATTTCTGGTGTGTTTTCCAGAAAAGTGGAGATCTTATCTTATCGATCTGTTAACATAAAATCACCTTTAAATTATATAGCCTATTACCCAACCTAATAAACTTTAACGAATTTAAATAACTGAATTGAAAGATCCTCTCTGGAATGAACAGAATTAATATGTTGACTGAAAGAATTGAGTTCAATCAATTTGCATTAGAAAAAGGAAATTATACATTTTCTAGAAAATAATCAATAATAAATTTCTATAAAATTTAATTAATTTTATCCTTTAATAAGATTTTAACAATTTAGGGAAAATTTTGAACATAAGTTTAATTTTAATGCACAAATTTAATTTTATTAAATAAATTCACCATTCCCTGATCAAGTAAACATGATGATTTTTGATAATACTTTAGCTTATATAGAATAGAGAAAACAGAAAAATACGAAATCATCTTCCACGGGCTACTAAATATTAAAATACCTCTAAGTATGTTAATATTCAAAATATACATATAATATGTAACATATATCTATGTGCTTATCGTCACTACTAAACTATTTCCGAATGACAACAAAACCAATTTCTGAGAATTATATAAATTGTTTAAAAATATTTAATGACTTCTTTTTATTTCAAAAATATTTTTTTTTAAATTTAATCATAATGCAAATTTACAACAACAACATTCTTACCTTAACACCTTTCTGACTACTAAAATCGGTACTCAGACATTGTACAGCGATATTTATCTGTAAACATAAAAAAAGCAAATTTAATAAAATAAGAAATAAATTATAATTAAATTTTATTGTAATAATAATAATAATAATATTTTAAGTATACATATTATGTATATATAGGAATGTGATAAGGAAGCTATCTACCATATGCTATACGAAATATATACGAGTATAGATGGCATGGTGGTAGGTTATACGCACGGACGATAAAAATTCTATTTTTATTTATTAAAATTAAATATTAAATAAATGATTTGCTAATTATATTTTATTGTTATTTGAATTTATATTTTAAATTAAAAAATAATTGCTATTTTTTGTTTGATTATATGTATTTATTACGTAATACAAAGGACGGCATAGTGCGCATTAAAATTATATTTCTTGTAATTAGAAACGTTTATTAATTTATATAATTAGAGATTGTCTTTAACTTAACTCTTTATGTTAAATACTAATCGCAAGTCATTCTCTACACCTGCAACGACCTCTGCGCCTACCATATGGTGGCTCTCCTTTCAGAGATCGTTGCATAATTCGTTCCGAATCAGCACGCAGAACGTGACCGAGCCAGCGTACTCGCTGAGATCTTACTTCATGTACAATATCGGAGATCTTCATCTCGATATTGCACAGAGCTCGGTATGTACCATCTATTTCGCGTTTTGGGCCATAAATCACACGCATGACCTTCTCTCAAATGTAAGGAGCCATCTTTCGTACTCATCCGTCAGCGCCCAACTTTCACATCCAAACAACAACGGGCCTGATCAACGCTTTGTAAAGCTTCTATATATATATATATATCTATATATATATATATATATATATATATATATATATATATATATATATATATATATATATATATATATATATATATATATATATATATATATATATATATATATATATATATATATATATATATATGTGTATATTGTATAAAAAGAAGAAATAACGTAATATTGGCGTTGATTCGATTTTAATCATGTATCTGGCTTTTCTTCTAAGCATTAGTTGTTGCTATATCAAAATGCGATAACCGTTTTAATATATCCAAATAAATTATTTGAATCTCATATCGAATTTTCCTAGCAATAATGGAACATTAGAAGAGAATACTGATAGAATATTTGAATCAACGCCATTATTACGTCTTCAATAATTTTCACGGTTACATAAATACAACGTTTTGGTTTTCGCTTACGTTTTCAGGAATGTATCTACAACGTAAGTCGAGGATAAGCTGTATATATAATACATCTATTATATTGTTGCTGTTTAACCATTATTTTTTTTCTTATTTTAATTTTCTTTCAATCTTTGAAGAACAAAAAAGACTATATTCGTGTCACGTCCACAACCTTAACATTGAGGCGGTTTGAGTATGACCAACACGCAGACGCACAAAATCAAATGAAATATTAAGATTTTAATTAAACTTACTTAAATATAAAATTTTAATAATTAATTTCAAAATAATAATAAATAATTTCATTATTATTTTCCAGATTGAATGTTTTAATTTTGATTAATGCTACTTAGGTTTCAAATCAAAAACTGTCAATTCTGATCAACATCATAACATATTGTACTGTGAAGATTTTTACTAGCAGGTTTTTCTGTTTCTTCATCAAAATCATACAACGTCTAACAATTTTTTTTGTTGTGTGTAATTATATATTTTTTAATAAAGAAAATAAACGTTAATAATTTATGTATTTTAGAATCAATTACGAAAAAATTAATATCGCTATATGCCTCGTACATATATATGTATATGTACCTATTTTATGACGGTACAATTATACAAATAACATTTGACTTGCCAATTCAATACAGCAAAATTCCGCTTAACGACAGCGATCGAATACACTCCTGAAATATGGAGGGCTAAGCGAATCCGCCTTAATCGGGGTTAGCTTTACATATAGATATATGAGATAGGTGTAGCAAAGAGATATATATATGTACATAGATATATATGAGATCATCTATCTCAATTTATTTAATTTTAGCAATTTATTTAATTTTGCAAATATGTATATAATATTAAATTCTATAGCTTTATTAATTTCCATTTTCTCCATTACAGTGCTTCGTGTGCTGGTAACTACTTTGGCCGATTAATAAGAAGTTGCAGATGACATAATCTTATTGATATTATTATTGATTGTCCTTATTGTGGACGGAACTAAATAGAGGCTGCCACATCGTCTTTTTGAATAAAACTATCTTTTTAAGAATATACGGAAATAAAGGTTTAAAAATTAACCGAGAGTGAAATAGCGAACCAGCGCTAAACGGGCAACGTTAAACTGGGTTTCCCTGTATTAGTTAAAGATCAGTTTCTATCAATATCGAGAAATTTTCATCAACGATTTATGATTTGAGAAAGATTTTGATGTTTTCTCAAGGTCAACTGCAAACATCGGTTGTCAACATTGCTCAACAGAATTTAGGTATAATAAAAGTCAGGCCCAAGAATGATTGGTTTGATGACGAGTGGAGACCGCTTTAGTTGTGAGAACTATTCTCTCTCCTTTGAACAGCGGAGGGCCTAGTAGATCAAAGATTATATCGTCCGAAACGATCAGTCTGATCAGGTCTTTTCGCTGCGGATGATTCTATCTAAATATTATGAGAAATTCATCCGTGTACATCAGGTGTATACCTGGATTTCCGGCAGCCCTATGACTCATTCAATCAAGAGAGTTTGTGGTCTGCCATGGAATACATAGGAATGCCAACAAAATTGGTACGATTGTGTAAAATGACAGTGACGCAGTCTCGATGTTGTGTTAAAGTTGAGAACAGGCTATCGAGAATTTTTGCAGTTAACTCGGGTGTTCGACATAAAGTTGCTCTGTTCTCGATACTCTTTAATTTCATGCTGGAGTAACAGGAGCTGAAGATGACATATGTGTGACTGGACTGAATAGCAACAGAGTGAAGGAAATACTTGATCCGCTTTTCAATTTCTGTTGAACTCCAGATCAATGAGTCCAAAACAAAATAGATGATCTCTGGTTACAAGGCCAATGGCACATCAAATTTTAGTAGTGGCCAGTTGGCCACTACAAAACTCGAAGTAGATGGTACATATATCGAGCTCTGTATAATATCGAGATCAGAGATCTAATGGATACCCCCCATATTGTACATGAAGTAAGATCTCAGCGAGTACGCTGGCTCGATCACGTTCTGCGTGCAGATCCGGAACGATTTGTGCAACGATCTCTGAAACAAGAGCCACCATATGGTAGGCGCATAGGTCGTTGCAGGTGACGATGGCTCCACGGTGTAGAGAACGACTTGTCTTTTCAGACTGTCTATAACAGTATGAAGAACAAGCTCAGGATCGAAACCACTGCAGCCAAATTGTTGACACAGTAAGGGGCCAGTAATGGCCTTTAAAAACTGTTTATTATTATTAATATTATTATATAGTATATAATATTATATATATATATATATATATATATATATATATATATATATATATATATGTATATATATATATACATATATATATATATATATATATATATATATATATATATATATATATATATATATATATATATATATATATATATATATATACATATACATATTTAATCTTGCACAACATATGTATATAGCAATATACTATTTTTAATTTTATATATAATTAATTGTCTTGGGTGATAAATTCAGTGGCAATCAACGATATATTGTGTAATTTCTGTTAATAATTGTTTTTTTTTATCCATATATAATATAATTATTTTTCATTTTTTTTATAAAAAAAAATAGATTAAATTTCAGTTTATATTATGTACATACAGCCAGCAATCATAGTATGTTAATATTACTGAAAATGAACGGTAGTCATTATTGGTATAGTGATAATTAACATTGAACAACAAAAAAATGAATATAATCTTAAATACTATTTTTCTGCCATGATATCAAAGAGACAAAGATACATTATCTTTATTACAATATCCATACTTATACATATAGACATGTACATATACATAATATAGTTATCAGAAATAATTGGTTAAATTTTATGACGTGTGTTACTTTTCAAGATCATTAAAAAATATTTATAAATAACTTAATTCACAAAAAAAGTTGAGTTATATAAAAGTGATACCAAAAAAACGAATATAATTATATGCAGAGGAGGAAATAAACTGACCAAATATTTATTTAATGGTCGGATGGTGTATCCTTTGGAATAAATGGGAAATTTATATTTTTTCAAATTTTGTATACATACCTTAGCCGAGCTTTCTAGTGGATTCCAATATACAGCAATTGCATTATGAGCTACTTCTTCAATGCAACCAACTAAACCAACTGAATTTTTTGTATCTGCGAATAAGAAAAAAACAGAAAAATAAAATTTAAAAAAATTAAAGGAAATATGATAATAATATCCGGCTGTTTCCGTTTTGCCATTTTCGATTTTCAATCGCGAACGGAAGTCCATGTAATTATGTGAACCAACAAATTATATCTTACCTGCATCTAATATTCGTTGTTTGACAGAATGTTGTCGACTATGCCAAAATTGCCATGCTTTAATTTCATCTTCGGGACTTTTTTCTTCACGGAACATTAACATTATCACACTCTGAAATATAGAAATTTAGATTTCGAATTATTTTAGTAAACATTTCTAATAGCTTTCTAACAATGTTATTACAAATTTTCTTATCATTATAAAATATATTAACACAAAAGCAGGAAGACCATTACGAAGTAATAGTGATATCAAAAACTATAATTCAGTAGTGTATGCAGCAATTAAATATTAGGTTATGAAATTTAAAATTCGTATTATCAGTACCGGAAATAGACACCTAGTTTTACGAATTATAAACATACAACACAACACATACATATAAAATATATATAAAGTTTAGGTATGTTTATGTATGATTAGGTATGTTTATGTATGTATGATTATATATTGCCAAAAACAACCTGTGCCAATCCTTAAAAAATGTCCAGGTAACAGACCTGATAATTTACATTCCCAAGGATTTTTACCGTAATTTCTGTGAACAAGTGTAAAATAATAATCAAGATAAGAAATATGTATATTGTTATTTTTATTGGATAAAATAAAATAAGAGAATGTTAATGATATTTACTTCAACCGCATCTTAAAGGAAATAGTATATACATAGTTCTATATACATATATGTATGTATATACAGGTGTATGTATGTATATAATATTTTATAGTTATATATTTGTTTACATGTTTGTGTATATGAACGTATGATGAAAATGACGAGAAAAGTGATACACAAACATTAAAAATTACATTTTATTTGCTTGTCATCAATTCATGAAAACCGATTAATTTTTATCTGTTATAATTGGAATTTTTCTTAAAGATTTAAATGTGCTGCACATCTTTTTTCAATGGACGAATGAACGCTCATCGTGGAATAATAAGCGCGGTAAGAAAATCAACTCAATTATCAACTTTGTTGATGATGATTGCCATTTTAATATTTTCTAATTAAACTACCCCTTTTAATGAAACGACACAAGAAATTCATTCATATTGACATTTAAGGTGTGGTCATTTTCTTATAATAATTAATTTTATATAATATACATATATTATTTTATATTATATTAATGCCTGCGGTGTCCTCTAGCAACAATGATTGCACAAGCGCAATGTTTCAAGTTCATATGCAAAAAAATGCATTTGAATTAACTGTATCTCTAAACTAGGTACTCTTAATCGTAATCATAAATAAATATACATTTTAATGTCAGATTTTTCTCTTCTACTTTTCTTTGTTGTATATATACATTTATGTATATGTATATAAATTATCTACATATATACATATATATATATATATATATATATATATATATATATATATATATATATATATATATATATATATATATATATATATATATATATATATATATATATATATATATATATATATATATATATATATATATATTTATATACATATCTATATGTATAATATTTCTGTAGATCTGACATGGCCACCTGTTGATGAAATATTGAAATTTGTTTATGTACTGTACATTTTCAAAGTAGATTTTACCGTAATATTTGTAGTTTTTTAATTGATTTTCTATTTTTGCGCAGATACGTGCATACATTTGAAATTATTACAACATTTTCTTTTATAAAATAGCAAAAATGTTAATTATGTATGTGCACATAATATTCATTAGATTTAGGTAAAAATCTAGTTAAGAACGGGGAATCAAAAGTTATAATTTATAATAGTGAAACGAGCTTCATACAGATTTCATATCGATGTATTTATCTATTCCGATTGGTTGCAATTATTTTCAAACAACGTCAATCAGCTATATGAAATAACGCGTGAAGCAGATTCTATTTTAAATCTTTCATTGTAATTTTTTATCCATAAATATATAATGTTATAATCTACATATTTTAATTCACTATTATCGAAGTAAAATAATATTTAACTTTATTACTCGATTTACTCGATAAAAAATTGTTTCACTCTTTTCGAGTTCGTATGTACTATGATTTTATCGAGTACATTGAAAAATCAAGTTTAATTTTATTTTATTACGATAATAGTGAATTAAAATATGTAGTTTAATATTAAAAGTATTATATTTATTGATATAGTAGAATTTTCGCCTTCTGCTGGACTCCAGATCAATGAGTCCAAAACCAAATACATTTGTGATCTCTGGTCATAAGGACAATAGGGACACACCAGGTTTTAGTAGTGGCCATTACACGAGGTTCAAATATTTCAAATAAATTCATTCTTATCACTCACGATAACAGTGTGGATGAGGATATTAAGGCGCGGCTAGCGGGTGGTAGTCGTGCTTTGTATCCTCTAAGGCCACTGCTAAAATCTAAACACCTATCAAGTGCCGTGAAGCTGCAGCTTTACAAAGCGTTGCACGGGCCCATTGTTATGTATGGATGTGAAATTTGGGCGCTGACTGATGAGTATCAGAGATGGCTCCTTACATTTGAGAGAAGAAGCATGCGAGTGATTTACGGCTCATAACGGGAAGTAGATGGTACATACCGAGCTCTATACAATATCGAGAGTAAAGATCTGATAAAGATTCCCGATATTGTACAGGAAGTAAGATCTCAGTGAGTAAGCTGGCTCGGTCACGTTCTGCGTGTTGATCCGGAACGAATTGTGCAGGGATCTCAGAAAGGACCGCCACCATATGGTAGGTACATAGGACGATGGTAAATTGTTGATACAGTAAGGGGACAGTAATGACCTGTTATTATTATTATTATATTTATTGATAAACAATTCAAATCATTTAGATTTGACTGGATAAATGAGAAAATTCTTATTCAGTACAGGGGGTCGATTATGTATCTTTCGTATTATGGGTTACGAGAACTCGTAAGCCATGATGTCGTAATTGCGACATAACGCGATTATGTAAGCAAATACGACCAACATTTATTTTGATAAAACGTGTTGCACGATTGCTTCATTTTCGTATACATATTTTATTGTTGTTTTTATTTTGTTTGCAACAATTTTGTTGTAATTTATATTGCAATTTCATAATTCTAGCGTTCGACATTATTGTTTTGTGTTTTAAATCGAAATTGTTTGTATTTTAAACAAATAGAATTAAATTTTAAATAAAATCCAAAATATAAAATTAATAGAATAAAGTAATACAAAATAAATAAATTTATCTCGCAATTAATCGTATACACTATAAAAATTTAATTATTCATAATTTATATTAATAAAGACAATATTAAATTAATATTACCTACATAGCTATATACATGTTTCATATTTATTTATAAATTCGCAAAAGCACCACACTAACAAGTGTCGCTGTTTTATCAAAATAGAATGAACATACTAACAGATTAAACTATTAAATTTTTAATAATTCATAAATGAATACGATATTATTGCCTACTAAAAATCCTTAAAATCCATACAAAACATATTTGGTTAGTTAATTTTGACAAATTTTCCTTAAAACAATCATTTCAACCATTACGAGTTGCGTGTGGTACTCAAAAACTTGTACGAGTAAAACAACAAGAACATGTCGCAATTACAAGAACTCGAAATGTCTTACATAATC